>JAQPPZ010014250.1:0-75542 GCA_028583015.1 Wollemia nobilis
CTACCAAATTGATGCCCTAGTTTTCTCTCAATTTTAACTTATTATTGAAATGCTAAAGCATTTGAAAACATCTATAATTATGAATGTTAAAAAAATATTGAAGTAGAAATTTTTTGCATTAACCTAATAAAAAAATACATATATATTTTTAATTAACATGTAAAAATTATAATTATAAATATTAAAAAATATTAAAATATTTATAATGTAACTTTCTTAAATATTTTAATAAAAAATGTTAAAATATTTTGTTCTACCCCGCAAAAAGCCAATCATGTCACACTAGAGCCTCGAGCGCGTCTCTCTATTGATCACATTTATTTTTGAATGACTATAACTACGATACGACATGACTTGTCACATGATATTAGCATCTTTGACGTATAGGTATTTTTACACTAACATCTCCTCTAAGATAGGTTAACAATAGTGATGGAGATATAAATCTAATGATCATAATTATGATAAGGCTTGACTGGTCACATGATATTTACAATAGTATATTCGACTTGCAGAGAGTGTCATGACCGACTTCACATGTTAACACAAGTGATGGAGATATACATCTAACCACATTTTTTTAGTGATTATGGCTATGATACGACATAACTTGTCACATGATATTCACAATAGTATATTCGACTTGGAGAGAGTGTCATCACCGACTTCACATGACACGCACACATATTAAGATATTAGCATCTTCGAGTGTCATGACCGACTTCACATGTTAACACAAGTGATGGAGATATACATCTAACCACATTTTTTTAGTGATTATGGCTATGATACGACATAACTTGTCACATGATATTCACAATAGTATATTCGACTTGGAGAGTGTCATCACCGACTTCACATGACACGCACACATATTAAGATATTAACATCTTCGACGATATCGACGATATGATATATTAGCATCTTCGACGATATGTTAACAATAGTGATGGAGACATAATTCTAACCCCATTGTTTTAATGACTATAACTATGATACGACATGACCTGTCACATGATATTTACAATAGCATCTTCGACTCGCAGAGAGTGCCATCACCGACAAGCCGAGAGTACCATCACCGACTTCACATGAGACGCACAAATATTAAGAAGTGAGAGACAAAACAAAAATTTAACCATATTTTTTTGAATGACTATAACTATGATACGACATAACCTGTAATGATATTCGCATCTTTATTTTATAAATATTTATACAATAGTGCCATCACCCACTTCAGATATTAGCATCTTCTACGATGGAGACAAAAATCTAACCACATTATTTTTTGAATGACTACATGTTTATTGTATAAATATGTTTAGAATAGCATCTTTGACTTACACGAGACAGTGCCATCACCCACTTCACATATTAGCATCTTCGAAGATATGTATACAATAGTGAGACAAAAATCTAACCACATATTTTGAATGATTACATGTGATATATGTATACAATACAATAGTGATGGAGACAAAACTCTAACAACATTTTTTGAATGATTACATGACCTATCACATGATATTAGCATTTTTGACGTATAGATATGTCTAAAATAGTGATGGTAGCAAAAATCTAACCACATTTTTTGAAAGACTACATGACCTATCACATGATATTAGCATCTTTGACGTACATATATGTTTTACAATAACATCTTTGACTTGCAGGAGACAGTGCCATCACCGACTTCACATGATAGATATAAGCATCTTCGAAGATATGTTAACAGTAGTGATGGAGACAAAAACGTAACCTCATTCACCGACTTCACATGATAGATATTAGCATCTTCGAAGATATGTTAACAATAGTGATGGAGATAAAAATCTAACCACATATTTTGAATGACTATAACTATGATACGACATGACCAGTCACATGATATTAACATCTTCGATGTATAAATATTTTTAGCATTCAAGTCAACAGTGCCGTCACCGACTTCACAGACGTCAACAATAGTGATGGAGACAAAAATCTTATATTGCACTTCTTACAATAGTACTCAGATACCACCACCCCCACAAAGCTTATCATGTCTCACTGACCGCGTTTTTTTTTATTAAGTCTGACCGCGTTACTATTGGCATCGATATAAGACCACGTATATAAATATTTTATGGTGATTGGTATATTTTGAATTAATATCTATTGGCATCGATATAAGACCACGTATATAAATATTTTATGGTGATTGATATATTTTGAATTAATATCAAGTATAATAGATGTTGTTATAATTAGAGCCACACTTATAATAATTTTTTAATAAATCAATAAAGTAAAATAAAATATAAAATTATTTCGGTGGAATTCGCAACAAACGGTGCTATGATCGGCTCCACAACAGGTCATCCCAAGAGACACCACGACCAGCTGTCTTTGGACGAAGTCTAGCTTAATAAAAAGCCGTAATTTATGTAAGCAAGGTTGATGAATTAATCAAAATCATTGGAGATAACGCACGAAAGGTTTGGTTTTCTGAAACTTCTGAAAGTGTGCCTTGGCGTTTCATTGACATTGGGGGCAACATTTTTTAAATTTCTCAACGACCATGCTGAGAAATTAAGCAACAAGGTAAAGAAATTTTATTTTCTTTTATCGGCTGTAAATTGTTTGTTTGTTTTAAGATTTGTTAATTTTAGTATTCAATGTGCAGGAAGACACTGTGAACTCTGGTCGACTAATAAAAGGAGATGCACTCCAAAAACTCGGGTATGTACACTGCTTAGTTGTCTGTCATTGGATATATGTTGCACACATGCAATGTCTGAAATGCTGAAAAAAATGGTTGATCCAAGAAGAAAACCATCTTCTCCCAAACCAGGAAGAACAACTGAAAAGAGCAACCGTGGTGATTGTTAATGGATGCATATTGTGCGCTTCCCAGATTTGCTTGTTATTATTATTTTTTTTTAAATACCCCATGTCACTTTTTCTTCTTCTAGGTAATACTTTTATAAGTTTAAACTTTAAAGTACACGCGAATCCTCATTTTGGACCTTACCATACTTTCACTGCATTTATTAATATTGTAGATTTTCGAAAGCTGCGGTGAATGTGGAAGCTTTGAATGGTCTCTACAAATAAATAGATGCCCTCCGCATAGATTTCATCCTGATTAAAGTAGAGCAAGGAGCAATACCATGATTCTCAAATTTTGCCTGTCTACTTAGTTTACTCAGGTAAAGAAAATCAAATTATTTTGTTTTAGATTTGTACATGTTTTCATTTTTAAATTTAAGTTATTAAATTATTTTTAAATAGATTTAAATTATTAAATTATTAGGTTGTGAAATTATAGATTTCAACATCAATTGTTAATTTCTGAATAGATAGATAAGAATCATTAATATATTTTATTTAATTGTTTTAGTTAAATATATTTAAAATTATTAAAATTAAGGTTTGTAAATAAATTTATACTTTTAATTTGTTTTGTTTGATAAAAAGGGATTGTACTTGGGTCTCCCACCCTTAACAAATTACATCTATTTTATTTAGAGCTTGAGAGCTTACAAATAGATACACTTCTCATCTCAATTGAGATGTTATAGTTAGAAACCTACATCATTTTACATAAAATGTTTGAATTCCTGATTTTCATTTTTTGAATTTTTCAAATCTATGTATGAATACAATTACTCTAAAATTTAGCATCTTTCTTGATATTTTCCTATAGCATCCTTCACAATGCCAAAACCTCACCTCTACTATCTATGCCTCGCATCTTAGTAGAGTAATATTTTCGAACATCGCACTAACATAGTCTGCTTTACCAAATATGGATTGCTAGTTTCCTAAACACAAGTGCAACAACAAAAATTATAATAAATAGTCGAAATGAACACACATTATTGTTACAAAATAAAATAGATATTACCAATGAAAAATATTAAAGTAAATCTTAATCATTAATTGAATTAGGCAAACAACAATTTTTGTGAGCTTCAACTAAACTTTCTACTTCCTCGAACCATGGAAAGGAGATGTTAACTTCTCGATCCTCAACCAAAACCCCTCTATTGGCTAGCTTATCTGCACATTTGTTTCCTTATTTTAATATATGTGTAAACCTCATCTCTTCAAAGTCTTTAGCAAGATCTTGAATTTCCACAATTATCTCTTGTATGTTCCATGGAGCCTTTGCTTTCCTCAAAATTGTATTTATTACTATGAGAGAATCACCTTCCATCCAAAATCTATTCCATTTCATTTGATTACATATTTTTAACCCTTCTAAAGTCGCACAAGCTTCAACTTCATTATATGTCTTAAATCCACAATTGAAAGCATAATGAGATAAAATATCTCGTCTATTATTTCTAATTATTCCTCCTCCTCTTATTAGTCCTGGATTTCCTTTAGATGCTCCATAAAAATTCAACTTAACACACTCCACATCTGGTGCTTTCCACTTTATATTATTTACCTTATTTTTGCTTCTCTTGTACCCAATATCATAATTTCATTTAATGACTTGACTCCATCTATCAAGACTCTCTACTTCCAAATTAGGAAGAGTGTGAGTTGACAGGGTTGGTTTAGACTCCTCTATGGCTAAACATATATTCTTTTTCATTACCTCTAAATTGTTTTCCTTTTCTTTAAAAATTCTTCTATTCCTTTCTAGCCATATAGTTCAAAGTATTGTATATTTTGAAATATCCCATATTGTCTATAAAGCCTTACTTTTATAAGTGCTCTACCATTGCTTTAACCAATATTCAATTTTTCTATTCATCACCATTCAATTACCAAACATATTAAGAATCCATTGCCATAGATTCCATACATTTGAGCAATGTCCTAAGATATGGTCAATACTCTCCTCTTCCTTATTACAGGAAACACATTTAGAGGGGCCATGAAAACCCCTTTTCATAAGGTTATCCCAAGATAAAATTCTTCTATGACCTACTAGCCAAACAAACATTTTAACTTTAGGAATACTTGGGATATCCCAAATATCTCTCCAAATTCTAGTGATATTAATATTTTGTTGGTGTTAAAAATTATATCCACTTCTTGTTGTGTATTCTCCTAAGATATTTAACTCCCAAATAAATTTATCCTTGGCACTCCTAAAAATAATTACAGTTGTTATATTTCTACTCAATTGACTCCTAGCATCAATGTCTTGTATACTTGTAAAAAATCTTCTTTCCATTTGTATCTTCCTTCTTGATCCTTGTAAAAAATGTTTGAAATCCTATCACCATATTGTCTTGAAGCAATATCTCAAAGGTTTCAAAATTGGATCTAAATTGAGTGGTTTTTTATCACACCAAGTATCTATCCAAATATATTTTTTTTCTCTAGTTCCAAACACCCATCTTAAACCTTTAATTATAAGATCGATAGATTTTTTAAAACCATTCCAAAGAGTAGAACCTTTTAGAAGAGATAAAATTATAAATATTAAACTTGGGTTATTGGGATCAACATACTTACTATGAAGAATTCTTACCCATTGTATTTGAATCTCTTTGTACAATATTTAGATAACTTTTCTCCTAAGAGCTAAGTTTACATCTGTAAGAGCTCTTAAACTAATATCTCCCCTAGTTTTTTCATCACACGACTTGCTCCATTTTGCCAAAAAAAAAAATCTTTTATCATGTAAACGTGACCATAAAAATTATCACATAATAAATATTAAACTTTTTTCAACTGATTTTGGCATAGAATACAAAGACATATAATAAGTTGGAATGGATTGTAAGACTGAAATAATTAACAAAACTCTTCCTACTAAAGATAACCATCTACCTTTCCATGTTGGAATTTTATTTTAAACTTTACTAATAACTAGATTCCATAAATCTATCCTCATTCTCCCCTCAAATAAAGGCATCCCTAGATAAGTTGTTGGTAAATTTTTCTCCTCAATTTGAAGCAACCTATAAATTCTTGCTTTGATATTAGCAGAATTATTAAGAAAGTAAATTTTAGATTTAGTTCTATTAATTTTTTGCCTTAAAGCTCTTTCGTACTCTTTTAAAAATTTATTCAATTTTTTGGTCTCATTTATCCTTGCCCTTTTAAAAAGGGTTGTATCATCTACACACTATTTATGGGTGGTGTTATCGATGTTACTACTAACCTTAAGTCTACTTTTAAACCCATATTTGTAAGCCTTCTTTAAGTTCCTACTCAAAACTTATGCCATAATAATGAACAACTAAGGATATAGAGGATCTCCTTGTCTAAGGCCTCTCTTCGCTTTAAAAAATATGTTGCCAACACTAAATAAGAAACTGTAGATACATAAGCTTTAATCCATCTAACCCATTTCTTCCCAAAACCAAACTTATCTAAAACTACAAAAAGAAAATTCCATTTAACCTTATCATAGGCTTTACTCATATCAACTTTTAATATCATACCTTTCTCTTTTATTGAAGCTGTTTAATGTATAAATTTATGAGCTACTATGATCCCATACAAAATTTGTCTCCCTTTCACAAAAATTCCTTGCTCTTCTGAAATAATTTTGTCTAAAAATGTCCTTAATCTATTCACAATCACTTTGGAAACAATATTATAAGCCAAATTACATAGGCTTATGGGTCTAAAAGAGTCAAACGATTCAACATCATTATTTTTTGGAATTAGGGTAAGATAAGTTGCATTTATTTTATAAGGAATGTATTGTTTTATCCTAGATTATTCCACTACCACCAATAAAGAATCCTTCACAATATCCCAATTATGTTGGTAAAAAGCTATAGAAAACCCATCTTGACCAAGGGATTTATCCTTATTAAAAGAGAAAAGAGATAAATGAACTTCTAAAGCAATAGGCTCCATCAGTTTCCTATTGTCTTATTTTTTATAACTGAAGTAACATCTTGAAGAAGTTTATCATTAAGAACTTTAGTCTCCTCTGAACCTAGAATATTTTAAAAAAATGACTTAGCCTTTTTTCTAATTTCACTATGATATTCAATCCAAACCCCTTATATTGATTTAATTCTACCAATTCTAGAAGATCTATGTACTATAGCCATCCTATAAAAAAACTTTGTATTTTTATCTCCTCCTTTTAACCAAGCCTGTCTTGATTTTAATCTCCAAAATTTCTCTTCCTTACTCAAAATATTATGACATTCACTAAGCAACTCCATTTCCTCTAAGCTTGTATTATTTTCATCACTTTTCTAGAGTTTTGAAATTTTATCTTTTAGTTCTTATTTCTTCTCAAAAATATTTTCAAAGGTGTTCGTGTTCCATTATTTTAATCTAGAAGTCATAGCTTTAATTTGGTTTGGAAGAGCTTAAAAAACACCATTACCTAAAGAATTCCATGTCTGAGCTATCATATCAACAAATTAAGGATGGTCTTCCCACATCTGCCCATATTTAAAATATGTTCTTTTTTGATTTCACTAACCACCATTTTAACTCTTATTGGCCAATGATTTGAACCAATCCTAGTTTAGGTATTAATTTTAGCAAAAGTTCCTTCATCTAGCCAATGATCTAATAGAATGCATCTATCTATTTTTTTTTTATTAGGTTCTGGCCTCTACTGTTGTTGGTCCAAGTATAGTTGTATTTTTCAAACTCAACTTCCCAAAGATTGTTGTTTTGAATAAAATTAAAAAAATATCTCATACTTTGGGTCAATTTCGTAATTTCCCTAAATTATTCATTTAGCTTGGTAATGGCATTAAAATCTATTAGAATAAGTAATCATTCTCTTAAGTTCTACTAGGATAGACTTACTTGAGTTTCCACTCCTTCATGATTCAGGTGAACTCTTAGTATAGTCTAGATCATATTTAATGAGTTGTTGTAATCCAACAACTCTCAATGATCAAATTTGTTATTTATACAAAGTTGATCCATGAAATAAATCAATTAAGTATTCTATTTTATAACAAGGTATTAGAGTGGGATTTCCCTGCCCTGTGAGCCTGAGGAGCTTTTCCTCATGGGGGTATTTCCCTCATGGAAGCCTCCCCTCTTTTGTTTCCCTATTTTTTTTTCATTTTTTTTACCAAGGGAGTATGCTCTCCATATTTTTGATGGATAAAAAACCAGATGGTTAAAAATATGGAGTTTGTGAGGTTATTTTTTAGATTTTTTTTTTTTTTTTGTGGGTTTGCAATCCTATTCTATAGATCTGGTTTTACTTTGTAGATATGGTTTTGCTAGCTGGAATTCGTGATTGGATCTGATCTGTTGGCCTGCAACTTCATAGAAATTTTTTCAAAGAGTTTGAAAACCAATGGATGGCCTATGGAGCAACAATTTTCATAGTGCTTTGATTGTGCAAAATTAAAACTGGTTGTAGGCCCTTGAGGGTTCATTGTAACCACCCATTTTTCTTCTACATTGTTGTGGTAATCAGAGTGGGATAGCACCCAATAGTGAATAGATTCATTGATGCTGATAGATAAGGCAACTACATCGTTAGATTTAGAGGATGAGTCAGATCTGTATGTGGATAAATGAATGTTGTTGTCAGTGGTAAGAAAGTGTATATTCTATTGTTGAGATATATTTTTAAGAGGATCTATGTTCAAGAGAAATATCTGCCTTGAAAATAGATTTTCATCAAGCGTGTTGCCGAATCTCCGAATAACGACTACCAATTTATTTTCTTTCCAATCTATAATCGACGAGGAAACTCCAATGGTGGCACTATAATTTCTATATTTAAAAAAAAAAAAGGATCCTTGTGACTAAGATGAGCCAACTACTTTCCCCCATGTTTTATGTTTTCACTGATTAGCATAAAAACAATACCTTTGATAACTAAACACCAGATCATGCATGTTTCACTTTAGGATGATTCTAGTGCACCTATGAAAAGAGATCGAGTACCTAGCAAGGGTGATTCTGAATAAAGCTCCATCCGTTCGAGAGAGATGATAAAAAAAACCACATGGGAAAAATCATCCTCTAAAGTAAAGAATAAAGAGATAAAAAACTCTTTTTCTTCTAATGCAGCTGCTTTACTCCAAGTAACCCCATCATTGAATGTAACATGGAGAAGGAAATGTTTTGGTGAAGATGTCTGCAATTTGATTTTCAATTGGAATATAGTCAAAGTGTATTTCTCCTCTTTGAATATGATTCCAAATGAAGTGCTTCTAAGAATAAGAAGAAGATGCATATCTTCAGATGGTGAAGATTGTCCTCTAGTGAACAAGAAGAATGAGTCCTGACAACAATGCTTGATGAGATACTCATGTACGTTGGATTTATATAAAGGAGATATGATGAAAAAACCACATGGGAAAAAACCATATTCCAAGAAGAAAAAGAAAAATAAGAAGAAGAGATAGGTGAAAAACTCTGCGCACCAAATTACTTTAACACCCCCCTTAAGTGACAGTAGGGGTAAGTGAAAAAGGATTAAACAATATGTGGCATACCCACAGAATATGAGTCTCGATACCAAGGCATGATAAGGTACTCATGTACAATAGAGTTGGTATATCCACAAAAATGAGTCCCGCTAGCAAGTCCTGATAATATACTCACTTACAACATGTGATCAAAAGAATAAAGATCACAAAAGAAAAACCCCCTATAACCAAAGTGTCTCACAAAAAGGAGTGTGAAAATAGGAGGGAGAAAGAACCACAAAAATTGCAAGGGTAGTCCAAAAAATGACTCCACAAGCATGAGTATGTGGTTTCCACCTATATGAACACAATGGGATGATAACAAGGTCCAAAACTTGTGGACAACTAGTAAAACAAGGGAAATGGTAGAAAACCTCAAGGGGAAACCACCTGCCAGAATAGAAGAATAAGGAAGATGTGCATGGAGGATTGAGAGGAAGGAAGATGTCCTCTTAAACCCCCCTTAGGACAAATTCCATTAATAAGCTTGCAATGGACCCATCCGATGTCTCGAAAAAGTAGAGATATGTTGTAGAAATGAAGTCATACTCCCAAACTGTTGCTTGTGAACCATGAAAAAAGGTCACTAGTAAAATTCCTTGAAACTAAAGTGTCTCACAATAAGAAATGTGAAGATATGATGGATAAATAACCACAACTACTGCAAGGGATGTCCAAATTGACTCCACAAGCATAAGTAGTGGTATCCACTTGTATGACACAATGGGCTGAATAACATGTTTCGAAAAGGAGTGGACAGAGAAAAACAAGGGCATTTCCTCAAGTATGAGTCTAGAAAATAAGGCCTAATTAGGTACCCATGTACAATATGTGATCTTAAAAGAAGAAATATCACTAAGGAACCCCCCCCCCTAAAACCATAGTGTCTCACAAGAAGAATCTTCTAATGGAAAATGCAACAAGAAAATAAAAAATGCAACAAGAGCAACAAAAATAAAAGAGAGTCAAATGGAAAACAAACTTAAAATTTTCTTAAGTGGAGGGCCTTTTATATTTAAAAAATAATTGTAGTTTTTTTTTTGTCTTCTAATGGTTTTTTTGAAAAAAAAAATGGTTGCTTTCATTCATCAATTATAATGTTTAAAAAAAAACTGTGTAATCATTTGAAACCTGTATTTTTTCCATTCAAGGGGAATTGTTTTATTCCCTTGTGAATTGGTTTTTTTATCCGTCCCTTCAATTTCGAAGGTAAAAACAATACAAAAATTTCCCCTTAGAATTTATTTATTTCGTTTTATATTTTGACTCTATTTTTTCTAAGCCTCTTTCTTTTTCAAAGGGCTTTAGTAAAAAGAGTCATTTGTAACCTAGTAAAAGCAAAGCTCTTGTTTCGAGGGTGGTTTAGGGTGCTCAATTTTGCATTTTTTTTCTTTTTTCTTTTAGGGGGGTTGTATTATTATATTTTTTTGTCTATCTTATTTAAATCACTCTTCTAGATTACTTTATAGTAGCTTTTAAATTTTAGAGGTATATATTGTTTTTATCTCATTTAAAATATCTATATGGTATAAGAAGATATTCACTAACTTCATGCACACCCTCATTTATATCAAAACAAATAATATTTTTATTATTTAAAACATATTATAAAATATTTAGTGGCAATTCCATTTCATTGGTATATAACATATATATCTGTATCATTTTTGCCTCTTCTTATTTTTAACTTTCCCCTTCTTAATTCACCTTTTTTCTGGCTTTTAAGAAGGTATTCTCTAGTTTGAAAGCAATTAATTATTATAACATAAAAACATTACCTAAATAAGATTATTAAAACTCAATATATATATATATATATATATATATTTAAAAATATATTGCCTACGTTCCACGTACCACAATCCTCCAAGAAAACTTATAGTTTCCCTCGCATAAGGACGGGTTTTTGAGAGACTTGGTATAAAGGCCTAGCATATATATTTTTGGTCACTAAATATATATATATATATATATATTTCAAAATATATTGCCTACGTTCCACATACCACAATACTCCAAGAAAACTTATACTTTCCCTCCCATAAGGGTGGGGTTTTTTGAGAGACTTGGTATAAAGGCCTGGCATATATATTTTTGGTCAACCAAATCTCTAATATTTAAAATATCTCTAAATTATAGTTTCCCTCTCGTAAGGGTGAGTGATTGAGATATTTCGATTTTGAAATTTGGATGATCACCACTAATTTTAAGTCCATGTTCCATGTATCAAATCTCTCTTACTTATAGTTTCCCTCTTGTAAGGGCAAGTATTTGAGAAACGATAAATAGGACTGTCAAAAAAATTTTGACTTCTAAAATATATCAAATCTCCTCATTTACTTATAATTTTCCTCAAGATAGGGTGGGTATTTTGAGGGTTGTTGATATTTCTTTCAGGCCTTTTAAATCAATCTTTAATCCATTACATTATTATATTGAAGTTAAAGGGGAGAATTATTGGTTCACTTCAATTTCTCTTTTGAAGTTAATGGATGCCTCATTGATACCCGATCATAGGGATTTTTATAGTCATCGAAAAGGTTTTTTCGAGACGAACACAATCGTGGTGTCCATTTTCAGTTTCAAGACTGTTTTCAATGATGTTTTTAGGATTAAAAATTATTGTATAATGGAGTGCACTCTCGGTTGAACCTGACACTCCTAGAATTTCATTTTCCCTTGTTTTTGATGTTTGTCCTTAATTTTTGGACCTTGTTAAACAACCCATTGTGTTCAAATAGGTGGACATCACATATTTGTGCTTGAGGAGTCATTTTGGACTACCCTTGCGATAGTGGTGCTTCTTTTTCCATCCTATCTTCTCACCCTTTCTTGTGAGACACTATGGTTTTAGGGGGGATTTTTCCTTAGTGATATTTCTTCTTTTAAGATCACATATTGTACATGGGTCCCTAATTAGGACCTTTTTTCGGGAGTCATACTTGAGGAAATACCCCTTGTTTTTATGTTTGTCCACTCCTTTTTGGAACATGTTATTTATCCCATTGTGTCATACAGATGGATACCACTACTTATGCTTGCGAAATCAATTTCGACATCCCTTGTAGTTTTTATGGTTCTTTATCCATCCTATATTCACATTCCTTTTTGTGAGACACTTTGGTTTCAAGGGATTTTACTAGTGACCTTTTTTTATGGTTCACAAGAACAAGTCTGAGAGTATGACTTCATTTTTGCAACAAGTCTCTACTTTTTTGAGACATCTGATGGGTCCATTGCATGCTTCTTAATGGAAGTTTTCCTAAGGGGGGTTGAATAGGACATCTTCCTTCCTCTCAATCCTCCATGCACATATTCCTTATTCTTCTATTCTAGCAGGTGGTTTCCCCTTGAGGTTTTCTACCATTTCCCTTATTTTGTTGGTTGTCCACAAGTTTTGGACCTTGTTATCAGCCCATTGTGTTCATATAGGTGGAAACCACATACTCATGCTTGTGGAGTCATTTTTGGACTACCCTTGTGATTTTTGTGGTTCTTTCTCCCTCCTATATTCACACTCCTTTTTGTGAGACACTTTGGTTTTAGGGGATTTTTCTTTAGTGATATTTATTCTTTTGATCACATGTTGTAAATGAGTACCTTATTAGGCCTTGCTATTGGGACTCATTTTTGTGGCTATACCATATCTATTGTACATGAGTACCTTATCAGGCCTTGGTTCCAGGACTCATCTTATGTGGGTATGCCACATATTGTTTATTCCATTTTTCACTTACCCCTACTATAACTTAAAGGGGGGTATTAAAGTATCTTGGTGCACAAATGTTTTCACCTTTCTCTCTCTCTCTTCTTCTTAATGTTATTTTTTGGAAGATGGTTTTTTTCCCATGCAATTTTTTCACTATCTCTCCTATATATAAGTACATTGTACATGAGTACCTCATCAAGCCCAGTTATCGGGACTCATTTTTTTTGTTCAATAGAGGACAATATTCACCATATTAAGACATGCCTCTTCTTATTATTCTTAGAAGCACTTCATTCTGAAACATATTCAAAGAGGAGAAATACACTTGGACTATATTCCCACAAAAAAATCAAAATGCAGACATCTTCACCGAATCCTTTCCTTCACCGCCTTACATTCAGTTGTGATAGAAATGGGGTAAAACAACTGCATAAGAATGAAAATAATTTTCTAACTCTTCTTTCTTTACTTTTGAGGATGATTTTTTCCCATGTGGTTTTTTTGTCATCTCTTCCATATATATATATATATATATATATATATATATATATATATATATATATATATATATATATATATATATATATATATATATATATTGTACATGAGTACCTCATCAGGCCCTGTTATCGAGACTCATCATTTTTTTGTCATATGAGGATAATCTTCGTAAACCAAAGACATGCCTCTTAATTTTTCTTTTTTTTTATAGATGAATTTTCCCATGGGGTTTTTACCATATCTTTACAAAAGAAACCATTGTACATGAGTACCTCATTAGTATTTATTGTCGGGACTCATTTGTACCACACACCCCTAGTATCACTTAAGGGGGGGTGTTAGAATAAATAAATATGAGGACAATATTTTTCATACGAAGACATGCCTCTTATTTTATTATTTTTGATAGATGGTTTTTTCACATAGGGTTTTATCATCTATTAAAAAAGAATCACTGTACACGAGAACCTCATCAGGCCAAGTTGCCAAGAATCATTATATGTATGAGGACAATATTTGCCATCCGAATACATGCCTCTATATTAGATATTGTTTTACAGATGGTTTTTCCCCAAGGGGTTTTTTCACCGTCTATATATTTTTAAATGAGTACCTCATCAGGACCTATTTTTGGGACTCATATTCTTATTTTTTATGAGGAAAATCTTCACAATCCGAAGACATGCCTCCTCATTTTTTTTGATAGATGGTTTTTTACCATGTGGTTTTACCATCTCATCCAAATTTTATACATGAGCACCTCATCAAGCCATGTTAGCAAGACTCATTTGTACAACACACCCCTAGTATCACTTAAGGGGGGGTGTTAGAATAAATAATTATTCTCTTAAGTTCTACTAGGATAGACTTACTTGAGTTTCCACTCCTTCATGAGTCAGGTGAAATCTCACTATATTCTATATTAGATTTTATGAGTTGTAATCCAACGACTCTAAATGATCAACTTTGTTATTTATACAAAGTTGATCCATCAAATAAATCAATCAAGTATTCTATTTTATAACAAAATACCCAATGATCATGAAATGTATTTCTTGGTCTTTACTTCTCATAAAGGCCCCAATTACACTCCAAACTTCTAATCTACCTAACTGAGTCGTAGGACCATACACATTGATAAGGATAAAATAAATATCAGCAAAGTATTAAGTGACTAAAGAGGCTATCCAATGCCTAGTTTTATGAATGGTTACATAAGAGGTTCTAGAAGGATTTCAACAAGTTAGAATTCCTCCTGTTGCTCCTTAAGAATCCATAGCATCCCATTCACTTCTTTCCCAAACTACTTTCATAGTTTTTGAAACTTCTTCTTTTGTCATTTTAGTTTCCTAAATACAAAGAATATCAGGTTTATTACTTAAACATAGGTCCCTAATACACCTATGCTTTGAAGGGGCATTAGCACCCCTTATATTCAATGATATGATAATCATGTATTATTAGGGGCTTTTGGTCCCTCTTGCGTATTATCGATATCATTTTATTGTTTGGTAAAAATAAATTCAACCAACTTAGTTTGTGTTCCTTTATCTATGTTAGCTCTTGCTTCCCTAGATCTTGCTTGATAATTTGAGGGTTTTCCTCTTTTTGCCTTGCCTATATCAGGAGTAGGTCTTATTATTCTATTCCTCAATATTCTTTCACCATTTTGTTTTTCACTAAATTTATCCTCTCCTGGATTTATTATAAAATATTTTGACTTATCCTACTCATTTTTTGGTATTTTATTATTAATGGTAGAGGTATTACATTCTAAAACTGCATTCTCTTTACTAATTATTTCCTCCTGAATGGTGCATGGTACTTCAAGGGAGTCCTAAAAATCTGATGAAACACATTCCCTGGGTTCATCAGGAACGTTTTTCCTTAAATTATGATCATATTGAATAGATGGTTCCTTGCTAATATGTTGAAATTGTTGTCATGTGTCCTCTAAGTTTTGATCTATTTTTTCTTCATATGCTAAAGCCTCAAAAGAATTGGAATTTCTTCCAGTATCATTTTTTATTGGTCTCCATTGTTGATTTTCTTTTATTTTCCTAGATCTATTTTTTCGAATTTGAAAACCATATTTATCCATATCCATTTGTAAATTTCTCTTATGATTTTCTACAAATGATTATGATGGGATCTTCTTAGGGCATGATATCTCAATATGAAGAACACAAGCTTATACTGAGAGGGGGGGTGAACAATATAAGGCCAATTTTTACTTTTATTCTCAAATAAATATTATGAAGTGTATAGATAGCAGTATCAATAGCATTAATCAAAGCAATGCACAAAACACCATACACAATAGAGACATATATTTTAACGTGGTTCACCCAATGTGGGCTACCTCCATAGAGAAAATATTTCTTCTAAATATTTCTCAAATGATCTCTTGGGAATCCTTCCCAAATTACAATGTTTATGGACCTCTGTCCAAAGGATATGTTGATCCCCTAATATCAAGTTCGTGGATCTCTTCCACAGGAGAACTATTTCCCCTTCTGCTTTGGCTAGTGATCCTCTAGAAGACTCTATCTCTATGCTGCACTTATTGGTGGATCTCTCTCCACTTGAAGACTCCTCACTCATATTTATCTTCAATTGTCCTGGCTGCTGGATCTCTATCCACTGAGACTCTGTACTCTATACTCTGTCACCTCCAAAGATCTATCTCAATACTGTACCAAACATAGTTCAGTAGGTCTAGCACAACTCTGCTCAATATCTTGCACTAAACATAGTACAATCAGTCTAGTACAATTCTTCTCAATAGGTTCACTCAAAACCTGCTCAAATATGCTCAATAGGTCCACATAGAACCTTCTCAAATATGCTCAATAGGTTCACACAAAACCTATCCAAATATATTCAACATGTCCACATAGAACCTGCTCAAATATGCTCAACAAGTCCATACAAAACCTATCTAAATATGCTCAACAAGTCCACATAGAACCTATCCAAATTTTCTCAACAAGTCCTCTCTAGGACCTGCTCAAATATGCATTGTAATCTTTCACAAAATATTACTCAAATCAGTCCACAAGCCTTCTCAAAGACTTGTCTCAAATCAGCTTAAAAAGCTCACACAGAACTTGTCCAATCACATAGAATCATAAAGAGAATTGTTAGAGACTCAATATGTTCAAAGCTCAATGTTCAATCAATATCTCAATTCAATCTCATAGAAGCATAAAGATAATTGTTAGAGACTCTATATGTTATATACTCAAATCCCAATCTCAACTCAAATAAATATCATAGAAGCATATAGAGAATTATTAGAGACTCTATATGTTCTATTCTCAAATCCCAATCTCAACTCAATAAATCTTAAAGAAGCATAAAGAGAATTGTTAGAGACTTTATATGTTCTATTCTCAAATACCAATCTCAACTCAATCAATATTATAGAAGCATAAAGATAATTGTTAGAGACTCTATATGTTCTATTCTCAAATCCCAATCTCAACTCAAATTAGAATATATAATAGTTTTTTCTAGGAACTTGAACAACCACATGCATCCTCTTGACTAGGCTTAATCAACTCAACTCGACCAATCACCTCAAGGATCAATCCTTTCCCACAAACCCTAGTCCAAGCATGTATTAACCAACTCAAAATATTTCCAACAATGCTCAATCACAAGTCTCACATAAAAATGATACTCATGTTCTTCTCTAACCCAATTTCAAGTTCATTTCACAATCAATGGGTTTCAACAACAATGCTTATAAAACAAGGTTTTAATTACAACTCTCAAACCAAAAAACCTTGAAGCATTCAACCAACCATTTTTTGAAAAGGAAACCATAATCAATCCTTTTCTCTTCAATGATATTTCAGAAATCAACCACCATAAAAAATCAATAGGAGAATGTGCCCATACTTTTTTGATGCCAAGAAGTTGTCCACAAAACCTGCCACACTAAACACAACTTTCCTTTCCAATCTCAATAAGGGTTAGTGGACTTCAAATAATAATCACAAGATAAAGCATAACTCAATTTACACATTTTTACTCCAACTTAATAAACACATCCACCAAAGTCCTTTTTAATAAAAACCCTTATCAAAATAATAATCAATAAACCTCTCAAAAATTATTTTATAACAACTCCTTATTTCTCCTAAATTTTAATTCTCAATTTCATAAACATCAATTAAATCATCAACTCATCCAACCTTTAAAATAATAATCACAACCCTTATAAAACAAAGTTTAATTAAAAACTTTAATTACTTCTAACCACATTATAACTCCAACTTAGGGCATTAATAAAATTAATTAAACAAAAAAGTATATTTACCTCCTCAAGGGGATTCGAACCCCCGACTTGCCCACACCACGAGTGCCTTAGGCATGGATAAGTTTACCACACAAGCTAGCCACTCGTTCGGAAGGGGAAGGCACAACATGCCTTAAACCCTTTCCTTCTTCTCTATAAATAAAAAGCGCTTCGAGCGCTTTTCTTCAAAAACCTTCCAACGTAGTCAAAGGGATTCGAAACCTTGAAGTTTCATCTGCCCAACGCCTTAGCCAAAATCCAATTGCCAATGTGCCACGCTGTCCACGATGCCTTTTGACTTAACCACACTTTGTCTTATTTGTTGCTTCCACTTTCTAAAGGATTTCGCATGAGCTCAATTCAGATTCTTTTGCCAACGACTAATTCATGAGCAAGAATAATATTTATGAACCTTAGGTATCCCATTTATATAGTCTCCTCATTATTTTCAATTACGTTGAAAGATAACTTGCATATTTAATTTTAAATTTAAATTTAAATTTTAAATAATTAAAATTTAAACTAAATATTAAAAATTAAATATCTCCATCATCGGGGCACCTTTTTCGATGAAACAAAAGGCCAAATTGGGTTTTAAGAAAAAATCAATTCAAGTATGTTTTCCATGGTTTTAAATAAAACCTTTTATTTTTCTTGCCTTGGTTTTCACAAAAACCCTTCATAGATCCTTTTGACATTAAATAACCTTTTGACATCAATGACAACATTTTAGCATAGGGACTCAAAATGTCCAACAATATCCCCCTTTGTCATTGATGGCAACCCAAATCCTTTTACTAAAATCTGACCTTATTTTCTACTCCCCCTGGGACTTTGCTCCCCTTGGCTTCATGCTCTCTCAGATATCAAATCTCTCCTCATATCAAAAAATCTCCCCAAAATACACAAATCTCTCCCCCTTTGACATCAATGGCAAAGGGTCACCTTTGGGGCTCGGGGCTAATAATTAAGCCTCTTAGCTTAGCCCCTCCCCCACCTCCATATGAGGTGGTTAATTCTGGGGTGGGAGTATTTCTACTCCCCAAAAGCATTGCTCTTTACCTTTATCTTTCTTTCTTCCTTTTTGAGTTTTCTGAATCCTCTCACTATTTCTTTCCAAGTCATCATCTCTATTATTGTCATCACTTTTATTCTTGTTCCTGTTCTTGTTCTCATCCATGTTTATTCTTGTTCTAATCCATGTTCCTATTCTTGTACATGTTCTTGTTCTCATTCTTTTCTGAGTCTCTGTTCCTGTTCATCTTCTTGTTTATGTTTATGTTCCTATTCCTGTTCATATTCTTATTCCTATTCATGCCTATTTTTGGAATATTTTCTCTACACCATCTTGCTATGTGACCATAATTATTGCACTTATAAAACTTAATTTTATTGTTCCTTGGATGTGCAACTATCTTAGGATTTCTCCTAGTGAAGCCATATCCTCTTCTGTCATGAATCCTACAATTCATTGCCTTGTGACCAAACTCATTACATGAATAACAATATCCTTGGAAAAGTTGTTCTCTTCCATATACCTGTCTTTCATGTGACATGCGTTGTGAAGCCATGTACCCAAACTTGTGACATGAGAAGCATATCCCATTGAAGCTTCCTTGCCTAGACCTCATTGGTCTCCTATTCTGATTTTTGTTCCATCTGCATCTTCTTTACCCATTGTTCCTATTGGACTCACTACAATCTGACTCATCCTTAGAAGTTTCACTTTCAAATTTGCTTACATTTGAGAATACCTCTTCTGAAGTATCTTCTTCTGATGTTCTTTCTTCTTCAAGACTTGAAGTAGACTTTCCTTTTTCCTATTTCTTTCCAAATTCAAGACCTGTTGAACATGATGTTATTTGTTGTCCATAAATAAAATTATCCAAGTTCTTAGAGCTATTTGTGAAACTCTTCATCTTGATATTGGAGTCATTTAAATATTTCTTTAGAGTAGCCACTTCTTGTGCTAACTTTTCACATTCTAAGATCTTTGCTTCTAACTTATCTTTGAACTTACTTGCCTTGGCCTTTGACTTCTCTAAGTCCTCTATGAGCAATAATCTTTCTTCATCACATTCTTGAAACTGACTTTCAAGATTAGAGTGTTGCTTTCTTACCTTCTTTACTGTGTCAAGAGCATATATGAGTTCTCCGTTGAGATCATAACCATTCTCTATTGAATAGTCCTCTATTTGTTTACTTTTGTGCACACCATTTCTTTATTTTAACTTGTCTTCTATAGGATCACTCAATTCTTCTTCTTCTAACGCCATTAGAAGATTTTCATTTTTTCTATCAAGTGCATATTCAAAATAATAATCACTGAAACTATAACCATCCCTTGTGCAATCATATTCAAGATGTCCAAATTTACCACATCTAAAATACTTGACAATAACTGGAGTCTTTTTATTAATTGGATCTTTTTCTTCAGCCATGAAGAAGACTTCATCTCTATCATTGTCTGAAAAACTAGCATCATTATCAATTGAGTACTTACTTTCATTATCCACATAGTAGCTTCATTTTTGCATTTGGAAGAATTTTTTTCCTTGTCTGTTTTGTCCATCCCTGCTTTTCTTCTGGTACCTATAATTTTTAGATTCCTTGTACCTGTGATATTTTTTTCTTCAACATTGTTATTCTTTGGCTCTTTACACTTTGTTGCAAAATATCCATACTTGCCACAATCAAAGAACTTAATAGGTATCATATCTATCGGTCTTTTGAAACCTCTATCTCTTCTAACATAGTTAGCTTCTTTATCACTAGAAGATTCATTGCTTTATTCTGTCTTCTTACCATTTTTCTTACTATCCACTTTGAATGCAACTTCTTTTGGAGGAATAGGATCTTTTGTTCTTATCTCAAAATTTGTAAGCATACCAAGAAAAACATTTCTTGTTAGACTATCACTATCAATTGATGTTTCTATGGTAGAAATATTTTCACTATACCTTTTTGAAAGAGTTCTCAAGATCTTGTTGCAAGCATCATATTCATCAACCTTCATTCCAAGACCTTTCATCTCATTTATAAGATCATCAACCTTGTTGAGATAGTCACGAATGCTTTCATCATCCCTCATTCTTAGATTCTCAAATTCTCCTTTGATATTTTTGATATTTGCTTTCCTGACACTTTTATCTCCTTCATATATGGTTTGCAAGAGTGTCCACATATCTTTTGTTGTTTTATATTCCATAACCTTTATATATTTTGATCTACGTAATCCTCTTATAATTGCATTCATAGCTCTTGAATTTGCATGAATGAGAAACCTACCTTCCTTATCTATAGAAGGATTAACTACTAGGTCATATCCAAATTATACTGCATCCCAAACTTCATTGTCAAGTGCCATCAGGTGAAATCTCATAAGTACACACAAATACAAGAAGTCATTTCCATCAAAGACTAGTACTGTATTATTGAAGGCCTCATTCTTTTGATCCTTTTGATCCATTGTGTTCTTATACTTCTTTTCCTTCAAGCTATCAAACTCTTCTAAAGGAACCCGCTATGATACCAATTGAAGAACACAAGATTATACTGAGAGGGGGGGATGAATAGTATAAGACCACTTTTTACTTTTCTTTTCAAATCAATATTATGCAGTGTATAGATAGAATTATCAATAGCAATAATCAAAGCAATGCATAAAACACCATATACAATAGAGACACCGATTTTAATGTGGTTCACCCAATGTGGGCTACCTCCATAGAGAAAATATTTCTTCTAAATATTTCTCAAATGATCTCTTGGAAATCCTTCCCAAATTACAATGTTTATGGAATTATATCCAAAGGAGATGTTGATCCTCTAATCTCAATTTCGTGGATCTCTTCCATGCGAGAAATCTTTCCCCTTCTACTCTTGCTAGTGATATTATAGAAGACTCTGTCTCTATGCTGCATTGACTATTGGTTCTCTCTCCACTTGAAGACTCCTCACTCAGATCTATCTTCAATTGTCCTAGCTATTGGATCTCTATCCACTGAGACTCTATCCTCTATACTCTATCACCTCCAAAGTCTATCTCAATACTATACCAAACATAGTTCAGTCGGTCTAGCACAAATCTGCTCAATCTCTTGCACTAAATATAGTACAATTGGTCTAGTACAATTTTTCTTAATAGGTTCACTCAAAACCTGCTCAAATATGCTCAATAAGTCCACACAAAACCTTCTCAAATATCCTCAATAGGTCCACATAGAACCTGTCCAAATCTACTCAATAGGTTCACATAGAACCTGCTCAAATATGCTCAATAGGTCCACATAGAACATGTCCAAATCTGCTCAATAGGTCCACATAAAACTTGCCCAAATTTTCTCAACAAGTCCTCTCCAGGAATTGCTCAAATCTACATTGCAAGCTTTCACAAAAGCTTACTCAAATCAATCCACAAGCCTTCTCAAAGACTTATCTCAAATCTGCTTAACAAGCTCACACAAAACTTGTCCAATCACATAGAATCATAAAGAGAATTGTTAGAGACTCAATATGTTCTAAGCTCAATGTTCAATCAATATCTCAATTCAATCTCATAGAAGCATAAAGAGAATTGTTAGAGACTCTATATGTTCTATACTCAAATCCCAATCTCAACTCAAATCAATCTCATAGAAGCATACAAAGAATTTTTAGAGACTCTATATGTTCTATTCTCAAATCCAATCTCAAATTAATCAATCTTATAGAAGCATAAAGAGAATTGTTAGAGAATCTATATGTTCTATTCTCAAATCCCAATCTCAACTCAAATCAATCTTATAGAAGCATAAAGAGAATTTTTAGAGACTCTATATGTTCTATTCTCAAATCCTAATATCAAATCAAATAAAAATATAGAATAGTTTATTTCTAGGAACTTGAACAACCATGTGCATCCTCTTGACTAGGCTTAATCAACTCAACTCAATCAATCACCTCAAGGATCAATCCTTTCCCACAAACCCTAGTCCAAGCATGTATTAACCAACTCAAAATGTTTCCTACAATGCTCAATCACAAGTCTCACATAACAATGATACTCATGTTATTCTCTAACTCAAGTTCAAGTTCATTTCACAATCAATGGGTTTCAACAACAATGCTTATAAAACAATGTTTTAATTACAACTCTCAAACCAGAAAACCTTGAAGCATTCAACCAACCATTTTTGAAAAGGAAACCATAATCAATCCTTTTCTCTCCAATGATATTTCATAAATAAACCACCATAAAAAATCAGTAGGAGAATGTTCCCATACCTTTTTGATGCCAAGAAGTTATCCACAAAATCTGCCACACTAAACACAACTTTCCTTTCCAATCTCAATAAGGGTTAGTGGACTTCAAATAATAATCACAAGATAAAGCATAACTCAATTTACACCTTTTTACTCCAACTCAATAAACACATCCACCAAAGTCCTTTTTAATAAAAACCCTTATCAAATTAATAATCAATAAACCTCTCAAGAATTATTTTATAACAACTCCTTATTTCTCCTAAATATTAATTCTCAATTTCATAAACATCAATTAAATCAACAAATTATCCAACCTTTGAAATAATAATCACATCCCTTATAAACAAAGTTTAATTAAAAACTTTAATTACTTCTAACCACATTATAACTCCAACTTAGGGCCTTAATAAAATAATTAAACCAAAAAATATATTTACCTCCTCAAGGGGATTCAAACCCCCGACTTGCCCACACCACAAGTGTCTTAGCCATGGCTAAGGTTTCCACATGAGCTAGCCGCTCATTCGAAAGGGTAAGATACAACGTGCCTTAAACCCTTTCCTTCTTCTTTGCAAATAAAAAGAACTTCGAGCACTTTTCTTCAAAAACCTTCCAACGCAGTCAAGGGGATTTAAAACCTTGACGTTTCATCTACCCGATGCCTTAGCCAAAAGCCAATTACCAATGCACCACACTATCCATGATGCCTTTTGACTTAACCACACTTTGTCTTATTCGTTGCTTCCTCTTTCTAAAGGATTTTACACGAGCTCAATTCAGATTCTTTTGCCAATGATTAATTCACGAGCAATGATAATATTTATGAACCTTAGGTATCCCATTTATATAGTCTCCTCATTATTTTTGATGATGTTGGCAGATAACTTGCATTATTTTTTTTTTAATTTTTTTTTTTGTATTTACATGGTGGAATCAGTAGCCTCCATGAATCCAGGTAGACTGTCCAGTTTTTATGGCCGCCATAGTATTTTGTACTGTCCATCCCAAAAGCCACCACATGGATCTTCGTGTAGTTCGCCCCTATAACCACCATGCCACAATCATTTTAAACCTTTTACACTACTAAAAGCACTAGGAAAGGGACAAGCGTTCAATCCGATGAGGCCCAAGATTTGAACCTTGGACATCCGCCCCTTATGAGGTTTGGATGAACCAATTGGTCTACACCTTAGACCTACATATTTAATTTTAAATTTAAATTTAAATTTTAAATAATTAAAATTTAAATTAAATATTAAAAATTAAATATCTCCATCACTGGGGCACCTTTGTCGATGAAACGAAAGGCCAACTTGGGTTTTAAGAAAAATCCAATTCAATTTTGCTATCCATGTTTTTAAATAAAACCTTTTATTTTGCCTGCCTTGGTTTTCACAAAAACCCTTTATAGATCCTTTTGACATTAAATAACCTTTTGATATCAATGACAACATTTTAGCTTAGGGACTCAAAATGTCCAGTACAATATGCCCCATATGATGACATATTCTACATCTAAAAGATATATTTTCATAATCTATAGTTTGGGTCCACATATTATCCCTATACTTAAGAATGATTGATTCTGGTAAAGCTTTACTTATATCAATCATAACCAATATTCGAGCATAAATAGCCAAAAATCCATCTTTTGTTGTATTTGAAATATCAAGGAATTCTCCTAGAGTGTTTCCTATTGTCTTAAAGGTATCTATTTTCAAAAATTCAATGGGAAATCAAAACATCCTTATCCAAGTTGGTATTAGGGATATATTTACATTTTTAGATAAAAAGCCTTCATACCAATGGGTAAGGAAGAGCCCTACTCTTCCCATAAACCAAGGACATCCTTTTAGGATTATTTCTCTTTCTTCCCTAGAAAAAAAATGGCTAGGAAAAAACCCTTGGGAAGAAATGATAGAATCACTCCTGGATACTTCCAACTCCTATCAATCCATTTTCTCAAGGTTGAAGCCCTTGGCTAATACAATTAAATTTACTAAAAATTGCCTTATTTTGGAGTAATGAGGATCTCTCTAAGGTGCGCTCACTAACATATACCACTAGGGATGATTCTAAGGATTTAACTATAAATCAATCCATGGAAAGGAAACTAAAACTCAAAATCTAATGAGATTTATCAAAATGTTCTATAACAAATATAACATTTGATAAAAACTTATAAGAATTTCATTCATAATTTCTAATATAAAGAAAGGGAAAAAATAAATTAGCTAAAAAATTCTTTGTCTAGATAGTATGTCTTGCCTCGCTGAATTCCTAGCCCTTCATTTATCTTCCCATCATTTGAAACCTAGTTAGAAAATAATTGCAATTTTATTTTTCATGATTTAAAATTTTTTCACTACCTTTATTCTATATGGTTGACTTCATAGGGTTGTATCTCCCTAAATATTCCTCAAATTTTTTAATATGACCATTATTTTAAATCTATTCAAATTCTACACAAGTTGGTCCAAGAATCGACTAAATCAGATAACTCATCATGAAGATATGGCTCCTAAAAGATGAGCCATTTTTCAAGAAAAAACCCTAATCCTTCGCACTTTGCAATTCTATTTTTCACATTTTAAAAATTTGTCACTGCCCTTGTTCTAGATGGTCTACTTCATAGGTTCGTATCTCCCTCAATATTGATCAAATTTCTACATATGACCACTCATTTTAAATCTATTCAAATTTAGTATAATTTAGTCCAAGAATCAGCTAAATAAGATAACTCTTTGTGAAGATATGGCTCCTAAAATATGAGATGTTTTTCAAGAAAAAAACCTAATCCTTCGCACTTTGCAATTTCATTTTTCACAATTTAAAAAATTGTCACTGCCCTTATTTCAAATGGTTGACTTCATATGATTGTATATCCCTTAATATTGCTTAGATTGCTGCATATGACCACTGATTTTAAAGCTATTAAAATTATGCAGAAGTTGGTTTAAGAATCAGCTGAATCAGATAACTCTTCATGAAGATATAACTCCTAAAATATTAGATATTTTTTCAAGAAAAAACTCTAATCCTTTGTACTTTGCAATTCTGATGAAGAATGAATATTGAGTCCATAACTCCAAAATTTATACTTTTATATTTTTTAAAATTTATTATATAAGTTATTATATATATATACACACATACACACACACACACACACACACCACCCCCATATATATATAAAAAAAAAAAAAAAAAAAAAAAAAAAAAAAAAAAATAAAATATATATATGTGATCCTTTAAAAAAATAATTTATAGTGTTTTGAGATCTATGTTTATATGTTTAATGTTGTATAAATATGTTCCTTGCATTGACCAACATTAAATATAATTATAGACAATAATGTAAATGTATTATAGAATATAATATCTTAAGCATAAACTAACTATACAAATGTTTAATACAAGGATGGGATAATACAGGGTGTAGAGAATACTATTCCACTAATATGGTAAGAATAGTCTATAGAGAAGTATAGGAAAAGGAGATGGAAGAGAGACTAAGAAAAATAAAGGATATAGAAAGGAGTTCTATATTAAGATCTATATAATATTTGTACATGATTTACAAATAAATTCGAAGATGAACCACAATAGATATCAACTATTCAAGAAGTAGATTTAGAAATTGTTTGTGAACTCCTTTTTCAACTTCCTATGTGAGTGGTGTCAATTTAAGGATGTATAAGAGGTTGAATTGGTCTAGTGTATAGGGATGTCAAGTATTTGAGATTACAAAAACCTCTTTCACTCTAAGATGGTGATATATGGATTAGTTTTAATGGTTTATCATCCTCTATAAATTTATGTTAATAGGGTTGGAATAAAATAATTTATAGTGTCATAGTATGACCAGGTATTGATATTTCTGGTAAAGAGTCTAGAGAGACACTAAGGTATTCAATTTGTGATGGTATTGGTACCATAATCTATGGAAATCTAATCAATCCATGCTTTACTCAAAGCATTCATTCCACTTGGAAAACAATTCTCCCATTGCATCAAACCTCTAATTATAAAAAATATATTTTTCAAGCATGTACCACTCTACCTTCTCCAATTGATCTAGATCTAAGTCTAGCATATGTTATACTATCCTAGGATTTATGAAGGAAGAAAAATTTAGATTGAGGAATCCAACATGGAAAACTAGATGTATCCCTAAGTAAGGTGATATGTCAAGGATAAAGGAGTTCTTACTTGCATAAAATTTAATTGTAGGACTATCTTATAGTGGTTTGATCTTTTAGTATGGAATGTAGAAGTGTAATGGAGTCAAAAATTATTTCTAACCTAAAAATATTGATGACTGTCAATGATAATCATGGCACTCTTTGTACTTTTAATCATAGCACTACAAAATTTATTATACCTAAATTTGAATGTGTTACACCTATTATGGAAATTTCTCTTCCTTGAATGCCTCTTTGGCCTAAATTGATGTTAAGACATTAGTAAATATATGAAAGGACACATCCATTAGGGAAATAGAATGAAAATTAAAACATGCCTAAAATGGGAAATGATGAGTCTTTTACATTATTTGGTACCTTGCAAGTACATTGCAAGAACCTTGTAAATATTTTGTAAATACTTTATAAATATGTGGTGTGAAAGAGTCTTGTAAATATTAGTCATTTAGAGTTTTTCATTTAGTAATCATTAGAGGTTTGTCATTATTAGAGAGTCAATAAAGTATACATCTTATAAGAAATATAAAGAGTCGTATCTCACAAATATTTTATGATATGAATAGTTTGTTGAAGTTGAAATGTCAAGAGTCTTTGTAAAGGCTATATGTAGAGCAAGCCATTGAGATGCATGGAATAAAATTTTAGTACTTAATTGGTACTAAAATACTAAGTGTGTGACCTGTGGGAATATAGTAAGTTGGTCTATTTACTTAAATACATGTGCACATCATTCAAATAGACCAACTGACTAAGGATCCATTACCATCCAAACGGAAACGAGAAATCCCCTAATATCAAGTTCGTGGATCTCTTCCACAGGAGAACTCTTTCCCAAGGATATGTTGATCCCCACTAATATCATATCTTTTGTGCCACACTAAGGATCCATTACCATCCAAATGGAAATGACCCACCTCATTTGGCTTTACCTGTCCCAAATATTTACTAGTTAAGAATCCTCACTAATATGACGAGAAATCCCCTAATATCAACTTCTTTATCCTTTGGACAAAAATTTTATCCTTTGGACATATGACGAGAAATCCCCTAATATCAACTTCTTTATCCTTATTGATCTACTTCAAATATTTTTTTTTGGAGATCAAATAAAATTTAGAACTATTGGATACCTTTTTTCCTTTTTCATTCAATGGAATTAATGCATAAATTTACCATCCTTGAAAATTCAATATGTGTTCATTCTACCATCATGTACTATGTTTTTGTCAAACTGACATGGTCTTCCCAACAAAATATAACATGCATCCATCACCATGATGTCACATAGAACCATATATTTACAAGAACCTATCTAAAAATTGACCATACATTGTTTAGTCATCAAAATTTGGTTCCCATTTTTTAACTATGACACTTTTTAAAGATTTGGATGTTCCATTCTCTTTAAGAAAAGCTTATCTACCATCTTTATTAACACTAAGTTGTTTATTCTTATTCTATACATGATCACCTTGTAGAAATTGCCTTCTAATTTGCAAATTATCCTAAATAGGTTCCTTCTTTACTCAGGTTCATGCACCTCCTTTTTGGATTCAACAATGCTCTCTTCATCATACAAGATTCTTCTTGCTTTGGTTCCTCCATGCACTTAGATGAGGCTACATTTTCTTCATTTTCATGTGTAATATGGCTATGAGTATCCTTTATAGGTCTACTTGTATGTTATGCTTAAGGTCTTTCAAATGCTTTATGACTAGCTTCTCTACATATATAACACTTTTTGGAGACTCCTCTATCCCATTCTCTACCAAAACCACCTCTTCTTCATGAGGAGTATCCACCTCATCTCGTGTCTTGTCTAAAGTCATTATGAGAAGTACTAGCTTCTCCTTTCTATTTGTGTTTTCCTCTTCTATTACTTATTTATCGTCATCCTCATGAGATCCTTCCTTATCCTCTTTGATTATTCTATTTCCTTCATGATAACTTCTCTTATGCCTTTAAGGCATATTGGTAGGCTTATTCTACCATTCTCATTTTCATCATACTAACTTCATCTTGTATGGACAATCATAGTCCATTGATATACTTTTAAAAAAATTTCTTCATCATATTTGATATGTTTGGATCGAATGTTTAACCTATAAATTCCTCAATATAATCCTTTACATGCATTTCCTTTTATATTAAAATTTTTAATTTCTTAAAAATATCCAATTGGTAATATCATTGGAAGGAATTTGGACTTTAATTTGGTAATCATTTTATCCCATGTCTTAATATTTTTTGTCTTTTATTTTCCTTTATTTTTTAATATGATCCCACAATAAGGATGTATATGCATAGAAAATACACGCTTAGACTACAATAATAAAGCATTGTATTATATTGTAAAAATAATATTTTGCATACAATAAGCCCCTTTGTAGGGTGCTTCACATTAAAAATATCCAAAGGGGATAATCCTCTTTTACAATAAAATATGATGTCATATTATTATCCATGCTACAATAAATGTTGGAGGTGGGTTTGTCATGACCACCATGATGTATTTGAGATTTAGAATATTAAACCTACACACATACAAATATATAAAGGATTTAGTAGCACATGTAAAAATAATTATAACAAAATTACCAATGTAAAATGAAAATAGAATGATTCTTGCATACATGAGACATGATTTGGGTAGCATAAAATTAGCATTTCCTCCCTCTTTTACTAATAAAATGGTGGAGACTTTATGGGCTTTTGGGAAATGAGGGAGGAAAAGATAGGTGGAAAGCTAGTATTGCCAAGTAGCAATCTAGGGTTACCAAGTATTAGGAGTATTTATAGTGAGGCACTAGAATTATCTCACTTAACTGGGGAGATGTGGCATGTGCGTAGGTGAGAGTGGAGTGATGTGTGTAATATGTGGCAAGGGGAGGGGTAATGGTGGTTAGAAAACATATCAAGTGGAGATATAGGGTATCCTAGGGGATATTTTCTATATTTCATAAAATCTAAAAATAGATTAATGTGCAGGAAAATACACCTAAGTTACAACTTACACATATTATTTTGTTATGCATATTTGTGGGATGGATGGTTTTGCAAGTGGTTAGGATTTTGTGTCTATAGATACCCATTTTTATATCATGTTACACAAAATACAATGTGGTGCAAAAACAAGAGACACCTAGTTTATTCGATGGAAAAATTAATTTTTTTGTTGCCCTAGTGGAAGGATTAAATGACTTTTGAAAATTTTGATTTTGGTTTTACCTCTCAAGTGAAAAATGGGTGAAATATGAAAAAAATGAAACCCACGAGTCACTTGACCAAATGTAGATGATGAAATGGGTGCTATTTGATGGATTCAAATATTGAAATCAAGGTCAAGTTTGATTACCCCAAGTTTGAAGTGGGTTGTATTTTTAAAACTTTACTTTTGGAAGAATTATGAGCACTTGCAATGTGGTAAATGGACTATCCAATGTGGGTATGTGTGTAATATTTTAATCGTTCGAAGCTAGAAATAGATTCTACACTTTGATTATAGTCACTGCATGTCAAACCTTCTTAGTGGCATGATGCATACCAATTTGTAATGTATAAAGGTTCTACTTTTGTGACCCCATATAAAGGGTTTTATGATAACCTTGGGTAAATTTTCTTTGAACGTAGTCGTATTCCAAAATTGAGTTACCAAATTGATCTAATTTAGGATAATATTAAATGGGATGATGTTTTGGGTGCATGGATGAGTTTATTTAATTATTTTTTCATGATTTTTGAGGTTGATTTATTCTTTGAAAAAATATCCTTATGGTGATCTATCCATCCTAATGAATTGCATGGATAACCAGTCACTGCAACTACCATGTGATTAGAGTAAATTAATAGATACAAGGTTCACTTGAGAATTTAGGTTAGCTAGTGTAAGAAATAAAAATTTATTCTAGATATTGACCAAAGGGGTTTGGTGCCTCTGGAGACTTTTGAACTAAAAGTGACCAAAGGGGATGGTTTCTTTAGAACCTTTTGAATTAAATTTACCATAGGGGTGTCTCATTTGGATAAATTTTAATTGAATTGAAAAAATAGAGGTCTCCTTTGGAGTATTTTAAATTGAATTGACAAAATAGGGGGTCTCCTTTAGAGTATTTTAAATTAAATTTACCAAACGGATGAGGTGCCTTTGGAGCCTTTGAACTGATTTGACCAAAGGGATGTATCCTTTGGAGCATTTTGAATTGAATAACCAAAGGGGTGTGTCTCCTTTGGATAATTTTGAACTTATTTGACCAAAGGGATGTGTCTTCTTTGAAGCATTTTGAACTGATTTGACCAAAGGGTTTTGGTTCCTTTAGAACCTTTTGAATTAAATTGACCAAAGGGGTGTCTCTATTTGGGCCTTTTGAATTGAAAGTGACCAAAGGAGTTTGGTTCCTTTGGAGCCTTTTGAATTGAAATTGGATTTTTTACCTTATTGCATAAATGATAATCTAAACAAGTGTCCTTATGGTAATATACCCATCCTATCATATTGCATGGATAACTAGTTGCTGCAACTACTAGGTGACTACAATAGATCACTAGTTACAAGCTTCACTCGAGGATCTAAGCTAGTGAATCTATTTTATGAATGCAAGAAAGAAAAGGTAGGAAAGTAAATGGAATTAAATATGCTATGTCTATGAATGTGAGATGAAGGTAATAATATTTTAAAATTGGTATTTGATGTGTTGAGTCGTTTTCTAGCATTGTCAAAACTATACCATAGTCTTGATGGTGAGGCAAAGTACTTGATTGATTGGTTGATTGATTTTTTTTTGGATTCGTGGAGGAAGGTGTGAGACCTAAAACATCCTCAAGTTGGTTAATGATTGTTGTTATTGATAGTGATGGAAGGTGGAAGGTGTGATACCTTGAACTCCACCATGTTGGTTGATGAATGTTGGATTGATTGAGCCTATTGCTTGATTGATTGGTTGATCCTTTTAATGGATTGATTAATTTTTTGATTTGATTTGATTGATGTGATTATTTTAAAAAGACAAAATTACACTAACAAAATGAAGCATTGTATTATATTGCGGAAAGAATATTTTGAATACAATAAGCCCCTTTGTAGGGTGATTCACAATAAATATGTCCAAAGGGGATAATCCCATTTTACAATAAAATATGGTGTCATATTCTTCTTCATGATACAATTAATTTTGGAGGTGGGTTTGTCATGACTACCATGATGGATTTGATATTTTAAATCTTCAACCTACACAAATGCAAAGAGATAAAAGATTTAGTAGCACCTATCAAAATGAGTATAGTAAAATGACCAATGTATATTAAAAATGGAAATATTATTGCAAACATGTGTAACGATTTGGGTAGCATAACATTAGAATTTCCTCCCTATTTTACTAATGAAATGGTGGAGCCTTTATAGTATTTTGAAAAATGAGGGGGGAAAATATAGGTAACAAGCTAGCATTTCCAAGTGATAAACCAAGGTTACCAAATATTAGGGGTAGTTAGAGTGAGTCACCAAAAGTGTCTCACTTAATGGGGAGATGTGGCATGTGGGTAGGTGAGAGTGGAGTTTTGTGTGTGATATGTGGTAAGGAGTTGGGTAGTGGTGGTGAGCACACATGTCAAGTGGAGCGATAGGGTATCCTAGGGGACATTTTGTAGACTTTATAAAATCTGAAAAATATATTAACATGTAGAAAAATATATTATTATATTATAAATATTTGTGGGATGGATGCGTTTTCCAAGTGGTCAAGATTTGGTTTCTACAGTATGAACACCCACTTAGATTCATATAAGTAAACTTTACCTTCTCAAGGTCTTCTATTCATTCAAAATCAATATATTTCTTGATCTCTATAATCTTGTCTATGAACTCCTTTGAATTAAAAAATTAATTGTATGAATGAGTTTCTATATTTGGATTTATTACCATGTTAAAAATTTCCCAAAGGAATTGTTTATTTGTTTCTTCCTCTCATTCGTATTTCTGATCTTCTTGTTGATCAACTTCTTCTTCACTATCACTCACATATTTGACTTGAACACCCCTCCTTTGGGTAGTTTCAATTACATCAAGTTGAGTGACAATTATTTTTAGCATTTTAGCTATATCGGAAATTAGGGGTCCCCATTGTCTTCCTCTTCCATGTTGTGCCATAATTTCTTCAAAATAATTTGTAAACTCCCAAGTATTAAATCTTGCTTTAGTACCAAAACGATTTGATGGTAAGGTAAGTGGATTTTTTATAGAAAACAAGTGGATGGCAAATGTCTTAGTCAAAATTTTTTCCTTAAACAACATCTTCTTCAATTGGTAAGATAAAAAAGTGTAATATATATATGATAGGGTTTATACATTACACTCTAGGATGAAATATCTAGATAGTAAGCTTATTATTGGTATCCATCTAGACAATACTCCCCTTGATGATTCACTTCATGATGACACCGAGCTAGACAAAAATTTACTCGATGACTTGCTTTACGATGATGTCCACTAGAAGAAAAATAACTTTGCCAATGTTAGTTTCCTTTATATGGAAAATTTTCTTTGATGGTGGTTTTTGTTAGATGGAAAATTTCCCTTGATAATAGTTTTCCTCAAAAAACAACTTCTCCTTGGCAATAGTTTTCCTCAGATGACAAATTCCCCTTGATGGCAATTTCCTTTATATGACAACTTCTCTAAGATGAAAACTTATGCATGAATGACAACATGCCATGATCTACCACTTCACTAGATGATTACTCCAATAGAAATGATTAAAAAAAAATCAATCAAAACATATTACCAATTTGAGGAACAAAAAAAAAAAAAATAATGATGAAAAAAAATATTTTATTTACTACTACAGTTTAGAATTATTTCCACCCAACATATGTATCATGGTTCAAACCAATTTATCTTCTTCTCTCTTTCACTTCTCCTCCACTCTTTCACTTATCCCCCTTGCCTCTCTTCACCTTTGATGCATTTAATTTATAGGCTTGAGAAGTAGTTACTTTCTAACTACCACCAAAGAGTTTCATAATAGCCCTTGTATGGTTGACCTTTTGCTTTCTCATGTGGATGCTCCTATATCAAATACATATTGTGAGAATCAACATCATCACGTGGATATCATCCATAGGGACTGTCATCGTCATATAAATAAAAAATATGAGTGTAGAGGCTATTGTCCCATAGAATAAAAATATGAGTAGAAGAGTCAATATAATCATACAAATATGAAGATAAGGGTTATCAACATCATATGTCACATGAATATAAATGCAAGGACTATAATTGCATTAAATATTGATATCAAGAAATTCAAGAAAGCTTACAAAAACTCTTTTTTTATAAATATACAAATAATAAGATTAAACTAAATACATTGTTGATGGTTTATATGAAAGTATTACAATAGAAAGAATAAGAAAAAAAATATAATTCTATATAACATAAATGCTAAGTTTTCTAAAAATAAAATGTTAATTTTGGATATCTTCATATTATGCAAATTGAACAAATTACAAGTAAACTATGATATTATAAAGATAGATAAAATTAAAAATATTGTTTCCATTTTCTATCTCTTAACTTGAACCTCTCTTGAAATTCACAATATTTTCTAGAAACAAATAGAAGCAATTCATCCATTCAAATCTTATAAAAAAACATAAAATAGGATGAAAGAAAGAAAGACATAGTGGGATCCCAAAGGAACCATAAATAAAAATTATTTTATCCATGGATAAGAATCAAACACTTTGATGATAAATGATGGAGTAGTGGGGGGTATTTATACCACTTACATAAATGATTTTAACCTAAGCCAACATAACAAGAGAGCTTAAGGTTAATTACAAGTTATAAGGTGGGTCTAACCATAACATGGGAAGAAAAAAAAAAAAAAAAGGAAAAAAAAGGGAGGAAAAAGAGAAAAAAAAGCGTTAACCATGACCTATAGGTATTACATATTAAAATATTACAATAAATTAAATGTATTATACAATGAAATGCCCTTAGGTCCATCCAATATTACATCATCCAATGTCAACTTTAGCCATGAATCATATTATGATTTCAATATTCCCTCATAATTTAAACTAAGAGGCTAAGGAGAGAAGACATCAGTGATAATAATATCTTCCCCATGGTGGATTATCTAGTGGGACTTTGTAATTGAGATAGATCCGTTTGAATTCCACTCATTATTTGGATGATTTTCATCCATATTTAGAACTACAACTTTAAACTTTTACAGATTTAGAAAGCAACTATTTGTTACATATCCTTCCTCTTATACAGTATCCATAAATGTACTTTAAATTCTTGGAAGACATATCCTAGCCCTTGGATATTACCCTCCTTATATTTGAATTCCTTTATATGAGCCTATATTTGTGAAGTGCTCCCATGAATTCTCATTGTCACCAAAAAATAAACTAGGAGAGAAAACGTTTATCAAGAGTAAGAGTGTTTTGAGATTCTAAAAATATAGGAATCATATAAACCATGAGGTTAAATATTTGAAAATAAAAGGAGATTAGTGAGGATAATATTCATATATTCTACATCATATTTCTTTTTACCTATAGAAGATGTAATATTTTATTCCAATGGTTGAAATATTGTGAAATTATCCTCTACATTATCAAACTTAGCCAATTTGAGAAAATAAATTCCTAATTCCAAGCAAATTACTTTAGTATTTTTAGCATTTCCAAATAACTCATGCAATTTTGACCATACCTTAATAGTTTCACTCTCCTATTTGATATGGAAAAGCAATTTTAGTTTAATCAGTGAGGAAAATAGGCCAAGCACTTTTTATTATTCTTGGTGGTGACTTTCTCTATCAAGAGATACTTTTTTTTCTTATTGAAAGATGCATCATAGGTTCTTAAGGTATAATAGGTTTATCATTTGGGTTGATCGAATACAGTAATTTTATCCATTGATATGAGTAACAAGGGCTTGATGATCCATGGTATATAATTTTAACCCTAGAACTACAATAGGGTCAGGAACTAATGGCACCATTGTAGATCTCAAAAAGTTTCTTAATTTGAAAAAAATGGGCTCAAAACACTTTTGTATGTAAAAATTATGGTCTTCAAAATTTTTTCCCTAATGGAACTCAAAATATAAAAAATTAATGTTGTAAATCTTAAAAAAATAATCAAACTTCTTGTTTTCACTTGGCATTCTATGACTTTTTGGTGTCTTCCATGTATTACTTACCACTTTAGTGCCCCTAAACCTCTATGATTGTAATAATTATTTCACTTGAATTAGTTGAATGTTTCAAATGTTTATAAATGGAGTCCATAGGGTGTGAATAACAACCACATTAACTGCCTAGTCAACCCCTATGAGCATGAGCATGCGGGCTTGAACCCATGATCTCTTACAGAAAATATACTATTTTATCCCTTGCTAGCCATCTTGCCATCCTACGGATAGTATCAAGACTTTGTAAAGTTGGATTATAATGACAAGCATTCTTGCTAGTGGAACCTACATATATAGAGAATAGAACATGTAGGAAGATCAAGGCAAGAAATTCATATATATATATATATACATATATATTTATAATTTTTTTTTGCTCATTTTCCTTTCTATTGAAGGTTCCATGGTAGTTTGGAGAAGCATCATTAAATAAAATAATAATTGAATTTGCATGCAAAAGATCAAAAATACCTTGATAACAATGAAGTAGACAAAAATTCTCCAAGTAGTTTTGGAAAACACATGTGAAATCATGGAAAGATATAGACTATCTTCCTCTTAAGTTGAAAATACTAATAAATATTAGAATAGTAATTCGTCCTAGAAATTAGAAGAATGATCGAAGGGACATAAAATACTTTATAAATGACTATGTACTACCACTCCATACCAACTCTAATATCATGTTGGATTTCACAATAATTTATAGAAATGAATAGAACAATTTATCTACTTAAATATTTATACAAAAAGTGTAAAATAGGACAAAAAAATAAAGATATAGTGGGCATGCATAGGCACCACAAGTAATTGTTGTGTTATCCATGGATAATAATCATAATACTTTAATGTAAATGATGGATTTTTAGGGGTATTTATGTCAATATTAAAACCTCAATTACATAAACAAGCTTATTCTAAGCTAACATATCAAGAGGGCATAAGGTTAATTACAAGTTATATGGTAGGTATAACCATAACAAGGTTATTTATGGCCCATAGGTCTTACATAATAAACCATTATAATAAATAAAATACATTGTACAATGCAATTCCCTTGCGCCTATCTATAATTACATCATACAATGTCAACATTGACCATGAATTAGATTACTCTTTCAACAATCTCACCATAATACAAAAACACACACACTCTCTCTCTCTCTTTGATACACACATGCGCACACACGCATGTGCATGCACATACACAGAAGAAAAAAATTCTAAGACACTCCATTAATTTTTTATTTTCATTAAAAGAATTATCCTACCTACCCTCATAAATATTTTAAAAGTTATGTAGTAATAATAGGTAAATTATAGCCATAAACTAGTTGCTTTAATATAGAGTATTTTGGTAATTTATCTTTAAATTTTCTCATTTTTTATCATTTTCTCCTCCCATAAGAAAATTTTTGAACCTCTTGGTTTACATTCATTTTTAAAAGTAAACTTCATGAATTCTTGTTTAATAGTCTATGTTTTCTTGGAATTTAAAAATCCTCTTAACTTAAATAAGTATATTTTCTTATTTTTGGATCTAATAAAGCAACTTTTGTATCATACATTGAATTTGGCATCCACTTTGGGATGTGTTTAATTTAGTCATTACTATATTTTACCTATTCTATCTTGTTTACTCCAAATTAATACAAATGAGTGCCCATAGTGCTAAAAATAAGGCTAATATCCTAGTGCATATCAATTTAATGAAATATACATTCTTATTCTTTCTTATAGAATTTAACACAATATAAAATTCCTTAGATTTAATTTGCTATAGATACATTGATGGTAATACTATTTTCCATTGTCTTTATAGTACAAATCAATTCTTTGTCTTAACCCTAACATTTTGCTACATATTTTGAAAATATATTTAGTAATAGTGTTAGCTTTATTTTGGTAAGTCTATTAGGTTTATAATATATTTAAAATTTCCCTCATAGACAACTTGAAAAATATGCCTATAGTTTAGATAACATGAAATCCAGGTCGTGCTAATTTGGATTTCTTGTAGTTAAACATCACAACAATTTTCTAAATATTGGCTCACTACTTTTATTTTCTAATCTATTTGTAGATAATATCTAATATTGAATTATAACTTGCAATCCATGCTTTTCTATGATGTCCTTTAAAATAAAATATGAAATATTGTATCTCAATTACTTGTGATGGTAATGGACAATCCCCAATTCTCCACTTCTTTGTAAAAAAATCAATTTAATTACAAGCATAACTAATTTTTCATAGGATAAAATAATCCATGTGAAGAATCTATTTAACACCAAAAATGCTAATCATCATGTCATTGAGTCATCCCCAAAATAAAAGTTCTAAATTGTTTGTCTACCACACATTTAGCACTTATTAGAGTTTATAAAAACTAGTGGTCTACTATCCTTTGTATCTCATTAATTAATTTGATAATATAAAAAAATTTGTTAGCATCCTTTCTAATGATTCTAAAATTAATTTTACTTGTTAATTTTTAAATTTTATCTCTTCTAAAATATGTCTTATCCTACTAGCATGTATCTCTTAAATCAATTCCATTATTTTACAACTAGAATGAATATATAAATATAATCCTTTAAATATAAAATCATCAACAAAAACATATTCTCCATAGTATTATTTAATTATTCCATTTGATTTATAAAACACATAATAATTTTACCTAAAACATGGATCATTTACATACTCCAACTTCAACTGAGCCTTAGAGTGGACAAATTGATTACTTATTATGAAAAATAGATTTTTGTTTTTACTCAATTCATTAGAATACATATTTTTCTTATTCATTTTATGTTGTACAAAAACATTTAGCTTTTCCAAAGAGAAATGTTTACACTATTTTAGAGATAAATTAGACCAATAATTTATACTATCCAAATCTTGATCATCATTCCATAAGATGAACTGATTATGCAAAATATAGTAGCTTAAATGATTTATTAATTGAATTATCTCATAGAACTCCTTGTCATAAGTGTTACATATAGCATTTTTTTATAAAATAGGTAATAGGTTTTTCTTGTTAACTTAAAACTCCTCCAAGAGTTGTTGTTGAAGCATTCAATTATAAGGTGATTTTTTGTAATATCTAGTGGATCAATATTTATGATTTAGTAATTTTCTTATTACACTCTTTGAAATATTCTTCATTTCATATATCCTATCAAGGGTGTACATATACCACAAAATTATTTGATAAACATCTTATAAAGGTTGCAACTACATAACAATTCATCACTTTTATTATTATTTGAAGGATAGACCATTACAATATAACTTTAAGTTTTTTGGAATCCATGATAATTTTGTTAGATGAATCAAAATTACAAAATGGAAATCTTGACTTTGAAAAAATTACTCTTATCAATGTTGACAAAAAAATCTCTCTTTCCTAAGTGTCTTAAACATAACTACCAAATGATATATATTTCTATCTATGTTTTTTATACTTATTATAATCTCATTAGATTAGACTACAATAATTCTAATGTTTGTATAATATCTAAATGTGTGGTTCATAATCCACACACAATACTTTATAGCATTGGATAATCCACATGGGATCACTAGCTATTCATGAATAACCCCCTTCTCATATTCTAATTCTATGGCAAGCACTTATAATATCAATCTTGGAGAACACATTAGCATCTACTAATTAGTGTAAAGTATCATTCATTCTTGGTAATGAGTAACTATATTTTATAGTAATTTTACTAAAATCCTTATAATCCATATACAAACTCCATCTACCATCTTACTTAGGTGAAAGAAGAGATGTGAAATTACATGAACTCATGTATTTTTCTTCTAAAATATTTCTCTAGAAATTATGAAGTTATGTAATTACAAAATGTTATTGTTTAAGGAATACAATTGATAAGTATTGTGTTTTAGTGTAGTTTTGTACCCGCAATAAAGTGAATTTGGTTAATTAATCCCTTTAAATGGAATAGACTCATTTGTGGATCCCTTATTATCAAATTTAAATAGTATTCTAATAAATATTGAACCTCCAAGTAGGGTCTCATATTGCTAGGTACTTATTTTCTAATGGAAACAATAAGAACACACTTTCACTTGTCTTATTTCAAATACTTATTTCAACCATTTATCAAAAGAATTATATCACTCATACAAAATTGTTTATCTTCCTTTAAAGAATTTAAAATATACAATTTCTTGGCTATCTCATAATTTAAGTATTTTTCATAGAATTATGGATGTCATCCATGTCTTATCAATAAGGATTGTAAAGAATAAATGACATGCATCCATAGGTACCATGTCACACAACACCTTACTTTCATATGACACAATGTTAAAATAAATGAAGTAGGATTCATCACATTGACTATATGATTTCTTTTTAGGTCATAAAATTTTGAAGGGTTTTGATTAAGGAAATTAAATCAACTATAATTTTTAACCATTTTTCCTTTTAGTAAATTATCATAAGAATCACTATCAATAATATATTTGCATATCTTGTCCTTGCATTTGCATGTATACTTATCCTTCACCAAATTTATTTTCTTATTTTCCATTGTAAAGGCCTTCTACAACATTAATTTTTCTCTTGATTTATCATCATAAGGATCTTATTGCTATTATGGCACTACTATTAAATATTGGATTCTAAGGACAATAGTGAAATTTATGAACCTAATTATAAATATAACACCTTAATTGCCTTCAATATTCAAGATATTGATGTTCTCTTCCTCTACATATAAAACATGTTTTTCATCTATAGTTAGTCCTTGTAATTCCTTCTTTATCTCTTATCTTATCTAACTCAATTATATTTATGAACCTCAAGGAATGCCATATTTATTTATTTGGACTATTGCCATAATTTTATTTATTGAATTTAATTTTCTAATTTCAAAATTTCTTCTACTTTCAATGCATACTAATACCTCACATATTGTATGTACTTTAACTAAACCTAGTTTATTTTGAAGAAAAAACTAAATACCTTAAATTCACTTATAGGATGTTAATTATTCCTCATCTTCCTAAATATACATCCTAATATCTAACCTCTAGAGTAAGATTATATTGTTTTATCTCTTAATAATATGTTATAGAATGTTTTAAATTCTCTATTTTTTTGAAAAATAATTTGAAAAACTTTTATTAAAATAAATATTATTTACAAGTTGGGATGAGACTTATCCCAACATTAGACAAAGAGAAAACATGTTTACAACAACAAAAGAATATTTGCATTGGAGCTAAATATTTTAAACCATATTTCTACAATGGCTGCTCACTTGCTTACAACTGTAAAAGAATATCTACATTGGAGCACAAATATCCTAAACCATATTTCTAGAATGGTTGTCCAAAATAGCTAAACACTAGATTTTATCACTAACCTGCCTAATCATCTCATCCTCAATACCCATACCTCCTTCTCAGTGCCCATCTTAGCCAAGAAGTCTACCACTTTATTTAGATCTCTACTAACATTAAATGGAATCACATAATCTAATTCCCTCCACAATTCTTTAATTTGAGTGATAAGAATTCTCAACCTCCATGTCTTCAAATAAAAGTTCCTCATGCAATCTAGAGCTCTAATAATTATTTGAGAATCTGATTATAGGATTATCATCTTATAAACTTTTTTTACTGCCCAACTAGAAGCATATTTAATAGCTAAGGATTTTGTTTCATTGTTTTTGACCCTTTCAAATCCTTGCAGTTCCCAATAGAGCATTGTTCCAACATGATTTTGGCAAACAACTCCAATTCCAACTCTACCTGGATTGCCTTTTGTAGCTCCATCAGTATTAATTTTAATTCAACCTTTTGGGGGTGGTTTCCAACTAGCTTTGTATTGCCCCTCTTGCACTTCAAATTCCTTCTTCATTGTCCCTATAACAACCTGATTTTTGTCTTTAGCATACACTACCACAGTTTCTATGATTTTGCTCCAAATAACCTGCCAAACTCCATCTAAAGATGAAAAGGTTTCTCTAAAATTTTACCATTTCCTTCCAACCACACTTACCACCAAATGAATTTTAATCCAAGCTTGCCTCCAATACAAATATCTATAGATTTAGATATACCCCTCTTCCATATTTCCCAAATATTAATCTGATTTAAATCACCATTAACTTGAATTTTATAATATAAAAACCATCTCTCCTAGAGCTGGTGCATGAATGGGTACTCAAACATCAATTTATCAGTTGTTTCTTCACTCTTGTAGCATAAAATACATTGATATGGACCAATGATTCCCCTACATATGATATTATAAAAAGTAATAATTTCATTATGCATGAACTTCCAGACAAAAAAGTTTACTTTCGGCCAACCCTTGGACTACCAAATATTTCTCCAATACTCAACCTGATATTCATAAGGAGGAGGCTTTGGAAGGATACTATAATATCTATCCTTCAGTGTGTAGACAACAAGGATATTAGTTGGTTGGGAAATCCACCTCCAGTAAATCTTTCTAGCCAAAGCTTTATTATTTAATTTTGATCTTCTCAGTACCAAACCTTCATTTAACTTGGGTTGGCTTACTTTCTCCCAACCTACTAAGGCCCATTTCCTCTCTCCTTTTACTACTTCACATAAAAAAATTATATTCATCTTGTCCAACTCTTTCCATATGGTATGTGGGGTAGAAAGGATAGAAAATTTATAAATTGGCATAGCTTGAATGAATGACTATAAAAAAGTTAATCTAACCCCATATCTTAACAATTTGTGATACCAATTATTAATTGTTTCCTTGATATAGTCCAAAATATTCCTCTAGATATATTTTTCTAGTTATTTTTTAAATGCAAAGGTACCCCCAAGTATACCACTAGGAGATAAGTCCTTGTGAATCCCAAGATCTCTAAAATTTGGTCCTGAAGCCTTTGATCAAGATTGAAAAATACTGCTTTGGATTTTTTATTATTGATGACTTTGTTTGTATCCCTAAGGTAGACATTAAGTGTATCTCTAATAATTCTTGCTTCCCTAAAGTTGGCCAATCCCACCAATCTTATGTCATCCACAAACTGAAGGTGAGTCAAAACTTTCTCATCCACCTTGATTCCTACTAGAAAATATTGTTGTCTTATCCTCAAGATGAGTCTACCTAAGCCTTTAGCCAATATAAGAAAAGGATAGTGGGAACAAGGATCTCCTTGATGAATCCTTCGAGTAGCTTCAAATGGTTTCAAGGTAAGACCCTTGATCAAAACTAAGTATGTTGGAGTAGAAATAAACTCATGACCCATTCTATCCAATCCTAAGAGAAACCAAAGGCTGCCATCATCTTTGACAAGAAGCTCCACTCCACCCTATTATAATCCTTTGACATATCCAATTTTATGAATATTCTTCTATTACCAGATGTTTACATTGAATGGGTTTCCTCCTAAGCTACAACCACACCATCCAAGATCTACCTACCCTCTATGAAATCCCCTTGTTCCAAGGATATAATGCTATTTAGAAGAGGTTTTAGTTTCTCAGCCATTACCTTTGTGATTATTTTATATATGACATTGCATAAGGCAATAGGTTTATAATATGACATATGCACCCCCTCATCCCCTTTTGCAATTACGACAATGAAAGTATGACTTAATGCTTTAAGCATTATTTTACAACATTTGGACTCCTCTATAACAGCCATTACATCCTCCTCCAAGCTATTCTAGAAGGCATGAAAAAGCTCAATTGGAAAACCATCTGGACCTAGTGTTTTTATGATGCTCAATCCAAATACTACATTCTTCAGTTCCTCTCTATCAATGGGTTTAATTATGGCCTGATTTTATTCTTCAAAGATAAGAGAGGGTATGACAATAAGAACTTCTTTTTGAGCATCTTCATTCTTGCATCATACTTTCCTTAAATAGTTTAGAAAAATAATCCATTAAATGGAAATGCATACCTAGAATTGTATCAAAGGAGTGTTCATTATCATATTGAATATATTCCATGTTGTTCATATGTCTCCTAGCACACGCAACCCGATGGAAAAATTTTGTATTTTTATCACCTTCTAATAACCAAGTGATTCTTACTCTTTGTTTCTAGTAGGTCTCCTCTTGGTTTTCAATGTCCTCAATTGCTTTATGCAACGCTCTCACGCCCGAAAGGGCGCGGGGGGGGCGCCTCCCCCCCCCGGCAGACCTCTTCTTTCCTCCCCCCCCCCCCCGCCCCCCCTCTCTCTCCCGCGCCCCCCCCCCCCCCCCGCCTCCCCCCCCCCCCCCCCCCCCCCCCCCCCCCCCCCCCCCCCCCCGCCGCCCCCGCCCCGCGCCGCGGCCCGGCCCCCCCCGCCCCCCCCCCCCCCCCCCCCGCCCCCCTCCGGCGCGCCGCGCCGCCGCGCCCGCGCCGCCCGTCCGCCCCCCCCCCCCCCCCCCCCGCCCCCCCGCCCCGCCGCGCGCGGCGCCGCGCCGCGGCCCCGCGCCCCGCCCCCGCGCCGCGGCCCCCGCCGCCGCCGGGCGGCGCCGCGGCGCGTGGCGCGCCGGCCGCGGCGCCGCGGCGCCGCCCGGCCCGCCCCCCCGCCCGGCCCCCTCGCGCCGCGCCGGGCGCGGCGGGGCGCCGGCCCGGGGCCGCGCCCCCCCCCGCCCCCCCCCCCCCGCCCCGCCCCCCCCCGCCCCCGCGCCCCCGCCCCCCCGCCCCCCGCGTCGTCGCGGCCCCGCCGCGCGCCCGCCCCCCGGCCCCCGCGCCCCCGCCCCCCCGCCCGCCCGCCCCCCTGCGCGGGCTCCGGCCGGCGCCCCGGCGGCCCCGGGGGCGCGGGTGGGCGGGGGTGTGGGGGGCTGGCGGGGGGCGCGGCGGGCCGGCGGCCCGCCCCCCCGGCCCCCGCCTGGCCCCGCCGTCTTGTCGCGGGTGGGGGGGGGGGGGGCGGCTGTTCGCGGCCGGCGCGGCGCGGCCCCCCCCCGCTCTCCCCCTTTTCTCTCGCCTTTATTTTTTTTTTTTTTTTTTTTTTTTTGGGGGCGGGCTGGCGGCGCGCGCCCCCGCCCGGGCGCGGGGGGGGGGGCCCGGGCCCCCCTCCCCTCCCCCCCCCCCCCCCTTCCCCCTCCCCCTGCCCCCCCCCCCGCGGCTCCCCCCCCTGCCCCCTTCTCTTTTTTTTTTTTTCTGCCTCCCCCCCCCCCCCTTTTTTTTTTTTTTTTTTTTTTTTTTTTTTTTTCCTTTTTCTCCCTTTTTTTCCTCTTGCGCCCCCCCCCCGCCCCCCCTCCCCCCCCCCCCCGCCCCCCCCCGCCCCCCGCCGCGGGCCCCCGCCCCCTGCCCCCGCCCCCTCCCCCCTCCCCCCCCCCCCGCCCGCGCGCCCCTCCCCCCCCCGCCCCCCCCCCCCCCCCCCCGGGCCCCCCCCCCCCCCCCCCCGCCCCCCCCCCTCCCCCCCCCCCCCCCCCCCCCCGGGCCGCCCCCGCCCCCCCCCGCCCGCGCCCCCCCCCCCCCCCCCCGCCCCCCCCCCCCCCCCCCCCCCCCCCCCCCCCCCCCCCCCCCCCCCGCCCCCCCCCCCCCGCCGGGCCCCGGCCCCCCCCGCCCCCCCCCCCCCCCCCCCCCCCCCCCCCCCCCCCCGGGCCCCCCCCCCCCCCGGCCCCCCCCCCCCCCCCCCCCCCGCGCCCCCCCCCGCCCCGCCCCCGCCGGGCCCCCCCCGCCCCCGCCCCCCCCCCGCGGGCCCCCCCGCCCCCGCGGGCGCCCCCCGCCCGCCCCCCCGGGCCCCCCCCCCGCGGCGCGCCCGGCCCCCGCCCCCCGGCCCGCGCCCGGCGGGGGCCGGCCCGCGCCGCCGCGGTTGTATCATCCTCTTCTTTGAGCTACTCCATAATTGTTCCTTCTCTAAAGACTTTTTGGACCTCATCCCATATGGCCACCAATGGAGCTCTTTGGAACTAGAAGTTTGTCTTGTTAGCTCACCTCCATTGTTTCAGTTGATCTTTGACATAATGAAGTTGTTTGTGAAATCTAAACATTATTGTCCCATATGTTGGGTGACCTTCTTCCCACCACTGTGGAATTTTTTTTGAAGATTCTCTTTTTCTAACCAAAAGTTTTCAAATTTAAATGGTTTGTGATGTTGCACTGTCTTGATCCCCCATTCCAAAAAAATGGGAAAGTGATCTAAAACTGGACCATCCAAAATCTAAAATTTTATATTCCATTTTACAAATGCCTCCTCTGAAACCAAAAAATGATCTAAATTCACCTTCCTACTATGTGGCTCCCTCCTCTTATTAGTCCAAGTATAGTTAGTTCCAGGGAATTTAATATCCACCAAGTGTAATGCCTGGACTTGGGCAATCATAAGTCGATCCACTGGGTCTAAAATTGGGATAACTACTTCCTGATATCTAGAGGATAATATATCATTAAAATCCCTAGTAATAATCCAATATAACTCTTCCCTTGAGATGTACAACTTTCCATTGATGAATTTGACCATCTAGGTTTTGAGCCGCATAAAAATTTATGATTAAAACATGTTTAGCTATGACATTATTCCTAGAATGTGATGTGAGGATACCCATACAAGTTATATGTTCTATTGCATTCCATTCAAGAGAGTTCAAAAAAATAAATATCCCCCCTGAGGCCCCTTGGGAAGCCACTTCCATATGACCAACACCCCTCCAAAGTTTATTTTTTGTTTTACACATAATATCCAATGATATTTTTGTCTCCTAGATACGCAATTTATTTTTTTTTACATTTTTTAAGTCTTAAAATAGCATATTGATGGGTTCTATTTTTTAAACCCCTAATATTACATGATTGTATAATCATTGGTTATATTGAGAGTAGTAAAAATATATTGGCCTCACCGATCCTCCAATGATCAGTTTGTCTCCTTGAACTACTATCAATTCCTTATTTGATTTTCTACCCACTCCTTGAGAGTTGTTATTTTTTTATCTCTTTTCCACCTAAGTTATCCCTAGAGTTGGCCTTTCTCTATTATTTTTTGCTATGCCCATGATGACATCCTTAATTATCGATTGCTCTTGGTTATGCACTATTAATACCCCTGCACTTTCTGATTGCACTAAATCATTACACTTAATTACTTCCTCTATTATGGGAGGAGATGAAAGAGGGACTTGAACATGGTTGTTATTGTTTTCATTATTCCCATCCACTTCTTCCATTAATTTTCCTTCTTATTAGTCCACTAGTGTCTTAAATATCTCATACCTATTGGAGGGCTTGAGTTGGGTTTGCTCTTTACCATATTTTTTCTTTTGCCTTCTCCTTATTTTGGGTTGTTCAAAACCATATCTCTATGCTTCTTTGCCCTGAGAAGTATTGATTGTTTCTTTATTGATTGTTGACTTACCCTCCTTAGGAAGACTTGACATTTTGAGATAAACCTCCATTTTATGTTCATATTATTTGGGAAATATTGGGCTAAATGCCCATATTTATGGTAAAATCTCCATCTAAAGGAAATGCCTCATAATCCAATTGTTGAATCCAAGATAGTCCTACAAGTTTGAGTTTCACCTCTATCGAAAAAGGTTGGCTAAGATTTATTTCCACACATAATATTGCATAAAAAGTTGTGTTTCCTTCCATTGTGTCTTTGGAAACACCCAAATATCTTCCAAGGGAATTGCCAATGATTTTCAATACCTGCTCACTCCAAAACTCCATTGGAAGTGCATACAAATGGATCCAAATTGAGACAAAAGTGGATTTAATTTGACGATCAAATCCTACTCTCCAGGCTGAACAAATAATCCTATTAGACCGTGATTCCTCTTTTCTAATTCGAAAGCCCTATTTCTATCGGAAAGTGAAGAAAAACTAATAATAAAATATCCATTTCTAATAAACCATAAATAATACTCACCAAGAGGGTCCCAGTTATTCTAGACCTAGGAATGCAAAAAATTTAGGGTAGGGAGAATACCCATGAATTTATAGATAAAATCAGTATTGGCTCTATATAAAGCTATTTATTCGACTATCCTTTGCTCAATGAGAATATTTGGCCTTGATTCTTACTGTGGTAAGCATCCATTAACTCGTTGAGGTGTTGATCTATTTCTAGTAGCCGTAAAGAGCATTTTTAATGTAGTTTTTTATGTTTTTTCAGTCTCTGATGGAGATTTATCCTTTAACAAATCTGCAAAAGAACTATATCTCTCTAAAATATGATCTAGAAGTGTCCCCAGTGGGCCCTCCTAGGGCATCAATCTTATCTTCAAGTCCATAGTAACTAGAAATCTCTTCGGCTACCCAATTGATGCCCTAGTTTTCTCTTCCAGAGCTCTCAATAGCCTCCTTAAATTCTCTATTAATAATGTAATGGCATAAATAATTCCTTCAAAAATTTTAAGACCATAGGCCAAAGCCTAAATTTTTCTCTTGTATTGGATCCTTTTATTTTATTATAAATTGTTCACCATAAAGAACACAACTTTAATTGTGATATTACAAACTTCATCCTTCTTTGGCCATCTTCATCAATCTTTTCCAATTAAAAATACATATCTATTTCGTATATCTATATTACAAATAATTTAAGGTTGTATTCTCCTTTGAATTTTGTTCATCCCTTTACTTGATATAACTTTAATCAACTTTTTCAATGAATAATATGCCCTACATATAAGCCTTTTCTATTTTAATTTATCCTTCAATTATATTTTTACTGTGTGCTCTCCAATACCTAATATTTCTCATCCTTATCGAACCCTAGTTTATATTAAGTACTCTTCATACCATTCTTTGATTTAGACCTTAAGATGCTCTAATATCAATATAATGTAGCAACTCTAATGCAACTTGTATTACATTAGAATCACTCAAATACAATTGAAATAAGGGTAAATTAAATTTATAGAGGATAGCCAATAATATAAGTATTACACCAAAAAATAGAAGAAAAATATCCAATGAAATTCCATATATAGAAATACCAAATATCCCCAAAGTAATAACAAACTGGTTTTATATATCTTCATCTATTCTTGAATAGAAACATATATTGCAACTATAATATATTTTCATAAAGACAAACACTTGAAGAATCCTTACAATTTTTTGATCTCTCATACTCAAAATCTAGTTTTTCTCATTCACATATACGTATCTAAACATATATAAATATATAAACCTAAGACATCCAATTTATTTTTTATTTATTTACAAAATTATTTCTCATAGAACAATTAGTATGAAAGTGAGATAGAACCATAGGTTAATCATGGTCCCATATTGCCACTGAAATTGTAATTTATGCTACTTATGAATCTTTAATATCTCTATAGTTTGCATCAATGGTGAAGACTAATGTTGGGGTATTGTTGTAGTTCAAACGAAAAGCATGAATTAAGAGACCACCATACAATAGAAGATGAAGATGAAGATTACTACTAATGAATGAAGGATATTGATAATAAATATGGAAATATTTTGGAAAAATCTAACACACTCTTAAGGACATCACACACTTATGACTAAGAAAACTTACATCCTTAAATGTTAGACTTATAAAGTAAGAAAAATTTAATCATATGTAAATATACCATGCATGAATAATACATTACTTGATAAATAATACTACTGGTGAATTAATTCCTTATGACAAGGGCAATAATAACATCATGTCCATATATACATGTAATATCAAAATACTTTAGAATGAATTATGGGTAGAGTCATCAACTATGTTGGTTTCCAAAGTATTCTATTAATATCTAAGGGTATGCTACATTAAAATATTTACTCAATTATATATGACTAATATTGTCAAACAATCAATCTTCTTAGTTACCATACATGGATGTAACATTTCTATAATGATGCCAAAAATACCTTCCTTTATTATAATTTAGATGAATAAATCTAGATAGAGTAAATATTTAGATCTTTCAAAAGAGGTGACCACCTATTTATTACATATAAAAATTATATTTGTGTGATCAATAAATTTCTAAGTCCTTGGTATGAAAAACAACTAAGTCCAATAACAAGAAGTGAATGTGATCATAAAGTTTATTTTAGAAAGAAGTGAAGACAAATATTTATAATTTTCTTCTATGTGGGTGACCTTTATTATCATTTGGAAACCACACCATATTGATTTAGAATATCAAATCAAATATGAGAAATGAACTCTAGATGAATTGCGTGTGATTTTTTGTAGTTCCTTTTAAGAATTCAATCATTATATGAAGGGAAACATATTCATATCTTGAGTTGAAAATATGTTTGATCCTCTATATAGGTTCAATGTAAATAACTATAATCTATTCAAAACTCAAAATCACTTAACATCAAACATATCCATGATTTTGATTCCACCATAATTGATTTCACTTTAAAACTATTTATAGTCTTATATATATTTATATTAGATTCACCCTAATATTTCCTTTTTTTTTAATTTGGTATTCAAATTTATTTAGAATATAGAAAGGTGTTCATGTGAGAAACAATATAAATATTATTATACCAAAAGTTCCTTCAACCTCACTATCATGTTTCCTATTGAAGGGGTCCTTAGAGTTGGGGGGGTTGCATTGGCACAAATTATTTAGGTAATATACATGATATAAAATATACATTAAATTGTATATCTATCTTTTTTTATGGGCCCATTATGTAGTTTTAAAGAAATCGGGTGTGGTAGTCATATCCACTAGATAAAAAAAGTACCACCTTATGATTAATGTCTCTCTAAAGATATTATGGATTCAAAATTTTCTTCATGAATTTAAGTATGTATAGTAGAAACCAGCCATTATACTTTAAGATAATAATATTACACTAATAATCTAACATATAATCCAATAATCCATAACATTAGAAAGCGTATTGAAGTTATTTACCATTACATTCACAAATTGGTTTAAAAGGGTATTGTCTCCGTAAAGTGTCTTTGAATACAAAATTATCATAATGAGCATACTAATTCTTTCCTAATCCACTACTAGAGTTAATTTTCTTAAGCTTATAGCAAGATAAAAAAAGTGCATATTAAGGGACATGAATGATAATATCTTCTTTATGTCCCCTCTAGTTCAGTTGAAAAGGGTTATTAGCACTTGTGTTTGTTGCTAGTCTATCTTTGGGGCCCTTTATGGTTTATTGTATGAATCATTTTGTCATTTTGTGTTGATGGTTATGGTGTAGTGATTACCATTTTGTTATATTTTAAGTTCATTGTTTCTATGCTTGAGAATTATAGACACATATACATGCATTCATAGATTACATTGATTTTTCACTTTTTTTTTATCAATATTTGTCTCATCCATTATATATGGTGTCTATCAATACATCTACTAACACCAACTTTTTAAACATTTATATTATTATTTTTCTCTTACCTAGAGTCTTTTAACTACTATAAATTCCCACAATTCCATCTCTAAAATTTATATTTTCTTTGTACTAAGTAAAAAATAATATTTTAAATTTTTTATTTACTTAAGCAAAAAAAATATATTTTTAATTTTTTATTTACTTATTTTTTTTTTGATAATATGGATGAAGGGATTTTGAAAGGTTTGCGAAACCTTTTACAAGAGTGAATCAACTAATCATCTAGAAACAAGAATAAATATATCAACATAGCAAACAAAAAAGGATCCACAAAACAAACAAACAACAAAGCTATATAATATGCGAGTAGGACAAACAACAAATTTTCCCAGGGGATCCCTACTATCATAAATTAGAGACATTTGAAAACACAAATTATCTCCTTGAGATTTCATTGTTTATTTGATTTAATTGATCTTAGAAATCCTCCTATCAAATTGTGCATCTTTCCTGCAAAAGTCCTAAATTTGCTAAAAAAAGTTGTCGATCTATTTTTCTCCCTGTAAACATGCGTAATCTCAACTACTTTGAGGATTAAAATATGCCTTTGGATTTTAGCAAGTTCATTTGTGATTGTCCAAGAAAGGACGTCAACACCTTTGAGCATATTAATGATATTGAGAGAATCTCTTTCAATAATTATCTTCCTACTATTCAAAATTTTCAATTAACAAACCCCTTGAAAGAGAGCTCGTGCCTCCACAAAATGACTGGTCTAACGATGTAAATTTTCAGCAAAAACCAATAAAATCCTCCCATATTATTTGCTTATTTTGAACTCAATATTTATTTATCAATATTCTTATAAACCTTTTTGTATATCTTTTTTCAATTATATTCAACATATCTTTTAAATTTTAAGTATAAACTATTTTTTATTTATTTAAAAATTAAATATACTAGTATATATTTTATATACAAACACTTCACTTATATTAAAGTCTAGTCACGGCATGTGTGTGGGGGTAGTTGGCCCTCTTGCTTTCTAACCCGTTCATGTAATGTTGTCTTTATACAAGCTCTTTATTTCCAGTGGCATATTCCCATAAGGAATTTCGTTCCACATTAATACCTCCTCTACTTATATTTTAAATATATATTATTTAAATAAATATCAATTAAATTATGTTAAAAACTATCAATAATTTTAAAAAATCTCTTATAAAAGTAAATTATGGTCGTAAAATTTGTAAACTTACTTTATAATGAGAAATTATATTATTTTTTTATTTTCAATTTATTGATTTTAACATATTATAAGCATAATTATGATCTAACGAATAGTCTCGTGTGGGCATGTTGGAGAAAGTCGTGACAATCAAATTGCAAAATGACGCAGCTACCAAATGGACCGAGACAGCTAATTGCTACGCGCCAATCTGATTTTAACGAGTCCACATATTCAGAGGAGTCCACTTCCATAATAGCAGTTGAAAATTCTTCCTTAAAAGAATTGGACTTATCAGGATTGAAAAACCTACAGAAGGTTCCAAGGGGGCTTGATTTGTTAACTTCATTGGAGATATTAAGATGGAAAGATTGGCACCGAATGACAGAGTTGCCGGAGGAAGTCTGCCGACTGAAAATGTTGACTCAACTAACTTTGTCAGGTTGGACAGCTTTGATTCTTCTGCCAGAAGAATTTGGACGACTCACAGCTCTGAAGCATTTAAATTTATCTGATTGCATATCTTTGCAGTGTCTTCCAAAATCATTTGATGAGCTCAAAGCTCTGAAGTATTTAGATTTGTATTCCTGCACGGCTTTGAAGAAGCTACCGGAATCATTTGGAGAACTCGCAGCGGTAGAAACATTAAAGTTAAGACGCTGCACAACTTTGGAGTGTCTTCCAGAATCATTTGGAATACTCAAAGCTCTGAAGAATTTAGATTTGGGTTGGTGCCCGCTGACGAGTCTGCCGGCATTATTTGGACAACTCTCAGCCCTAGAAAAATTAGAGTTAAGTTCGTCCAAGTTGAAGTATCTTCCAGAATCATTTGGGGAACTGAAAGCTCTAAAGGATTTAAATTTGGATTACTGTGACGCTTTGGAGCGTCTGCCGAAATCATTTGGAGAACTCTCAGGCCTAGAAAAATTAAAGTTAAGCAGGTGCAAATTGCATTGTCTTCCAGACTCATTTGGGAATCTCGAAGCTCTGAAGGTTTTAGATTTGTCTTCCAACAACTCTTTGAAGCTTCTGCCGGAATCATTTGGGAATCTGGCAGCCGTAGAAACATTAAAGTTAACCAGCTGCACAACTGTGGAGTGTCTTCCAGAATCATTTGATAAACTCAAATCTCTGAAGTATTTAGATTTGTCTTACTGCAACGCTTTGAAGCGTCTACCGGAATCATTTGGACAACTCGGAGCATTGGAAAGATTAGAGTTAAGCCGCTGCAGAGCTGTGGAGTTTCTTCCAGACTCATTTGGGAATCTCGAAGCTCTGAAGGTTTTAGATTTGTCTTCCAACAACTCTTTGAAGCTTCTGCCGGAATCATTTGGGAATCTGGCAGCCGTAGAAACATTAAAGTTAACCAGCTGCACAGCTGTGGAGTTTCTTCCAGAATCATTTGGGAAACTCAAAGCTCTAAAGTATTTAGATTTTTCTGAGTGCAACGCTTTGAAGCGTATACCCGAATCATTTGGACAACTCGCAGCATTAGAAAGATTAGAGCTAAGCTGCTGCGGAGCTGTGGAGTTTCTTCCAGAATCATTTGGGAATCTCGAAGCTCTGAAGGTTTTAGATTTGTCTTCCAACAACTCTTTGAAGCTTCTGCCGGAATCATTTGGGAATCTGGCAGCCGTAGAAACATTAAAGTTAACCAGCTGCACAGCTGTGGAGTTTCTTCCAGAATCATTTGGGAAACTCAAAGCTCTAAAGTATTTAGATTTGTCTGAGTGCAACGCTTTGAAACGTCTGCCGGAATCATTTGGGGAACTCGCAGCCTTAAAAGATTTACCTTTAGTGAGGTGCACAAGTTTGCAGTGTCTTCCAGAATCTCTTGGAGATGTGAAAGCTCTAAGGCATTTAAGTTTGGCTTACTGCGACGCTTTGAAGGATCTGCCGGAATCATTTGGACGACTCGCGCTAGAGTCATTGGTTTTAAGCAGGTGCACAGCTATGTCGTGTCTTCCAGAATCATTTGGGAAAATGAAGGCTCTAAAAGAGTTAAATTGGTCTTTCTGCAAGGTTTTGAAGCGTCTACCTGAATCATTTGTGGAACTCAAAGCTCTGAAGAATTTATGTTTGTTCTCCTGCAACGCTTTGGAGTGTCTGCCGGAATCATTTGGACAACTCGCAGCCGTAGAAACATTACAGTTAACACACTCCAGAGCTTTGCAGTGTCTTCCAGAATCATTTGTGGAACTCAAAGCTCTGAAGGATTTAGATTTGTCTTACTGCAAAGCTTTGGAGCTTCTGCCGGAATCATTTGGACAACTCGCAGCCGTAGAAAAATTAAATTTAACACACTGCACAACTTTGAAGTGTCTTCCAGAATCATTTGTGAAACTCAAAGCTCTGAAGGATTTAGATTTGTCTAACTGCGAGGCTTTGGAGCGTCTGCCGGAATTATTTGGACAACTCGCAGCAGTAGAAAAATTAGAGTTAAGCAGCTGCAAAGCTTTGCAGTGTCTTCCAGAATCCTTTGGGGAACTCAAAGCTCTAAAGGATTTAGATTTGGATTACTGTAAGGTTTTGGAGCGTCTGCCGGAATCATTTGGATATCTGGCAGCCGTAGAAAAAATAAAGTTAAGGTGGTGCAGAGCTTTGCAGTGTCTGCCAAAATCATTTTTTCAACTCAAAGCTTTAAAGGAATTAAATTTGTGTGGGTGCGAGGATTTGGACCGTCTGCCTGAATCATTTGGGAAACTCGAAGCTCTAAAGGATTTAAATTTGTGTCACTGCAAGGCTTTAGACCGTCTTCCGGAATCATTTGGGCAACTCAAAGCTTTGGAACATTTAGATTTGTCTGACTGCAAGGCTTTAAAGCGTCTGCCGGAATCATTTGGAGAGATTGGAGAATCCACAGACATTCAGATAGCTCGTTGTCCAGCAAGCGCAGATCTCCGGAATTTTTTCCCAAAATATTTTATAGATAAAGATGATGAAGATTATGGCAATTATGTATGGAGATGATGAGTGGGTTAATGCTTTATTGAAATGATTGGGAATATTTATGTTTTTGGGAGGTGAAGACAATTAAAACCAGTTAATGTGTTTATTTACATATCTATTTACTTTTAAAATGTTTTAATTTTCCTCTTAAAATTGACAAAGTTGACACAGTATATTACTTTTTCTTTTGTTTAAACTTCAACATATAGCTGAAGCATATAATTATTGATTTTTTTTATATATACTTTATTAGTTTTGAGTTTTTGATTTTGTGATATCAAAAAGTTTGTAAAGTTATAATAAACTTTGTTATTTGAAATGTTTATATTGTATATGAGAGGAGATATTTAGTAGGGTATTTTTATTAAAATATAGAATGTAGACCATAATATTTATAATGAGATTGTTTTAATTGTAAAAACATATATTTAAGGTTGTAGTATGGTTTTGAGTTTTAATGTCAAAATGTATTATGGTTTTCAACCTAAGTCTTTCAAGGCCCTAATGCTATCCCACAAAGACATTTTATTTTATTTTTAAATTATGCAGATAAGTTAGTGCTAGAGTTATAAATATGCTTACAAATATGATTGTGATGATGTAAATTGAAATCTAGTCTTATTCTTATTCCTTTTGAAACGGAACGGTGGGGGTTCCCATAGAAGGGCCACAGGAAGGAACCGAACCGGAAAGAAGGCAATGCAAGTAAAGCGCAAGGGAAGGGCAGATACTCTCAAATAAAAAAGGAACTAAAAGGGAGATACTTTTTAAGGGAAACTTACCCTACCCTTGGGAGCAAAGGCAACACTACAGAGAACAGAGAAGGAATACCTTCTATAGAGAAAAGAGGGAATCAGACGATTTTAGCAAAATCAGACGATCTTTTACGTACCCAAAAAAGACGATCAGACTTTACCCTTCATTCCCATTTCCACACCAAACACTACTCTGACCGAAAATTTCCCTCTCTTCACCCAGTCTTCTAAAGAATCCTCCCCTTCCTTCCGAAATCCGCATCTCTCGGTCTCTTACATACCTGGACATCTTGTCATACATGATTGGAATTAGCACCTCTATATATATATATATATTAATGTTTATTTTTTAATATTTATATAGAACAAGTAAAAAAGATTTAAATACTATTGTGTAAAATTATGTGTAGTTATATTAATTTAGACTAATGGATGTAAAATTTGGAATATGCAAATTAAGTGAATGTAGAGTTCCAAACAAAATTATAATTTTTATTATTATTTGGTGTGGACATGATGCTAGTATTTGTTTTTTAATATTTATATAGAACAAATGAAGAAAATCTAAAAAAGTGAAGTAGAAGCTAGTAGAAGTGATATAATATATTTAAAAGCGATGTATTCCATTAAAACCTATGATATTTGCTTAGTTAGAAATGTGTTTTAAGAAGTTCAAAACATTATATAAAATGTTAATACAAATGAAAAAGATATATTTAATTTTAATATTGTGATTAAAATATTAAATACATTAGAGTAATACATAATAATAGGACATATTTGTTATTTATTAATTTTTAACCATATGAGTTTTCTATAAATTATTAGAATTTTGGTGATCTTTGACCTCAAAGTCATTGAGTGAAATATTTCATTTACTTTTAAAAATATCTTCACCAGCTACAACTTTCATTTTTTTTTTTTTGATATATATAGAAGCAATGGTTACAATTATGATTTTTAGTAACTACCAACACAGCTGGTAGGGTTCAAACTATCTACAAAGGCTCCCAGGACTTCCACCATCTCGGTACATGGTAACCCGACATGATATGGGGACCGTTAGACGCATAGGGGTTGCACCGTCATCATCAATCTGGCGCACCACTCAGAGGAATCAGATCTGGGCTACTGTATGTGCATGGGCAAGCCCGTGGGATTGAAACATATATTGACCTCGTGATTTATACCTTAAAAGTAGGCTTACTTTTTTAAAAAAAAATTTTTTATTTTAACTTATTTTTTTTATAAAATACCTTAAATAATTTATGTCTAACCAAAAACAAGGGTTGTCATTGACTCCCATCCACTTTGACCACATATATCCTAACCTTTCCTGACACCTAAAGTTGTATATGTGTGTTTCATTTGGAATAGTTTAAAGATATTTATATCAACTAGTGAAAGTTTTATTTATTATTAACTGATTAGCTATGGATCTTGTAGAGGATGCATATTTCCTTGATGTTGACTTTCCTAGTAAAGGTATATTTTTTTGGATATGTCGTCTACTACCATATCACATGGATTCATATTTCCTTGATGTTGACTTTCCTAGTAAGGGTATATTTTTTTTGGATATGTCGTCTACTACCATATCAAATGGTATTTCAACATACTATTTTATATTAGAAACATATTCTATCTCATCAAGAAAAATCCATAGTCAAGCAAGGATATTCTATTTTCTTTGACTAAGTGTTTTATTCTAAGAGATATTTTTATAAGTGAAATTTCCACATAGTTTTATTTTAAATGTGTTTATATTAGGTTGAATCTTGTAAAAGTGTTAATGAAGTAAAGGAATATTGGAAATAATTTTAGAGGCCATGGCATTGTTTTCAAGACCTTTATAATGGAAAACTTTTGGTCTACCTTTGAACATGTTACCATTGATTTTGGAAAGAGGTGATACATATCCAACTTCATACCCATATCATTAATGTTCCATCTAAATAATTTCAATCCATAATCACACATTAATCCTTGTAGACTTAGGAAATTGATGTTATTAGGTAAAATAAATTTAGATTCATTTAATGTTTATAATTTTTACTGAGTACTTCATCACATTGATAGATGCAATGCCATTGCTAATTATCATGAAATATTCCATAATCGTGTTTGCCATGAACATTGGAATTTATCATATCTTATTATAGATGATAGATTATATTTGTAAACAAATTGAGATAATTTAAGGTTGGATTTCATATTTTTAAAGTTGTTTATTCCCCTATAATCCTCAAACCAATGGCTAATACAAAGCCAAAATGGAGATTATTAAATCCATATTAACTAATACCAATAAAGAGTTGAGGATATTGATACCTTAAATTAGATACTACTTTATGGGCTTATAGAACTAGCATTATACCTATAATATCTACTAGAAAATGATGTGTGCCATTATCTTCTTGCTTGAACTAAAAAAAATCTATGAAAGTTGTTTAAAATATTTATAATTACATGAGGCATATAAGTAACTAGATTAATTTAGGTTATAAATATAATAGGGATTTATATATTTATTGTATAGATTATATGCCATATTTCTTAAATAAGATATCAATATTGAAGAAAATTCTAATGTGCATCCAAATAGCTTTATTTGGAAACTCCTATAGGTTATAGTGATTTAGGAAGTAAATTATAATAAACATGTAAATGGAATACTCAATTTTTATACAGTATAATAATATGAAATTCCCTTGGCAACAATGTTTCAACTGGTCTTGTATTTTGTATTTCAAACTAGTTAATTTAGTTTATTAGTATTATTTAACATAAATATAAGTTCTTACTCTTTAATAAAGTTATTTAAAATCATTATCCATTGCTTTATCTATAAATAATTTATGAACTTAATGGATCAAGTACCAAAAACCTATATTGACAAAAACTCTATAAGGATATTTAGAAATTCAAACTAATATATGTAAAATCTTATGGTTTATCTTAAGCCAAAGACATTTAATACATAAGACACCAACATTGTTAAATATTCTTCAAGTTTAATTATATTAAGTAAAAACCCTTATATCATATTCATATTTATTATATTAAATAAAATGTATCCTATATGAATTACTTTTGATGAAGTTATTCATAGTTTATTTAGAAGGTACTTCAACAACACATTATAATGTAAAACAAAGTATCCACATGATAAAGAAGAATGGAAGCAAATAGTTGTTCACATTAAATACGCAATACATTTAAGTATTTAATTCCTTCTATTCTCATATTTATAAGGTTAAATAGAGTATTGAGTGATCCTATACAAATCTTGATATTAAATTTTTTTTGGATGAAAAAACCATTATATTAATAAAATAATGTCTAATCATACAAAGGTTGGCTTACTTTCTCCCAACCTACTAAGGCCCATTTCCTCTCTCCTTTTACTACACATAAAAAATTTATATTCATCTTGTCCAACTCCTTCCATATGGTATATGGGGCAGAAAGGATAGAAAATTTATAAATTGGCATAGCTTGAATGAATGACTATAAAAAAGTTAATCTACCCCCATATCTTAACAATTTGTGAGACCAATTATTAATTTTTTCCTTGATATAGTCCAAAATATTCCTCTAGATAGCTTTTTCTAGTTATTTTTTAAATGCAAAGGTACCCCCAAGTATACCACTGGGAGATAAGTCCTTGTGAATCCCAAGATCTCTAAAATTTGGTCCTAAAGCCTTTGATCAAGATTGAAAAATACCGCTTTGGATTTTTTATTATTTATGACTTTGTTTGTATCCCTAAGGTAGACATTAAGTGTATCTCTAATCATTCTTTCTTCCCTAAAGTTGGCCACTCCCACCAATCTTATGTCATCCACAAACTGAAGGTGAGTCAAAACTTTCTCATCCACCTTGATTCCTACTAGAAAATATTGTTGTCTTATCCTCAAGATGAGTCTACCTAAGCCTTTAGACAATATGAGAAAAGGATAGGGGGAACAAGGATCTCCTTGATGAAGCCTTCGAGTAGCTTCAAATGGTTTCAAGGGAAGACCCTTGATCAAAACTGAGTATGTTGGAGTAGAAATAAACTCATGACCCAATCTCTCCAATCCTAAGAGAAACCAAAGGCTATCATCATCTTTGACAAGAAGCTCCACTCCACCCTATTATAATCCTTTGACATATCCAATTTTATGAACATTATTCTATTACCAGATGTTTACATTGAATGGATTGCCTCCTAAGCTACAACAACACCATCCAAGATCTACCTACCCTCTACGAAAACCCCTTGTTCCAAGGAGATAATTCTATTTAGAAGAGGTTTTAGTTTCTCAGCCATTACCTTTGTAATTACTTTATATATGACATTGCATAAGGCAATAGGTCTATAATATGACATATGCACTCTCTCATCCCCTTTTGTAATTACGACAATGAAAGTATGACTTAATGCTTTAAGCATTATTTTACAACCTTTGGACTCCTCTATAACAACCATTACATCCTCCTCCAAGCTATTCTGGAAGGCATCAAAAAGCTCAATTGGAAAACCATTTGGACCTAGTGTTTTTATGATGCTCAATCCAAATACTACATTCTTCAGTTCCTCTCTATCAATGGGTTTAATTAGGGCCTGATTTTCTTCTTCAAAGATAACAAAGGGTATCACAATAAGAACTTCTTTTTGAGCCTCTTCATTCTTGCATCATACTTTCCTTAAATAGTTTAGAAAAATAATCCATTAAATGGAAATGCATACCTGGAATTTTATCAAAGGAGTGTTCATTATCATCTTGAAGATATTCCATGTTGGTCATATGTCTCCTAGCACATGCAATCTGATGGAAAAATATGGTATTTTTATCACCTTCTAATAACCAAGTGATTCTTACTCTTTGTTTCTAGTAGGTCTCCTCCTGGTTTTCAATGTCCTCAACTGCTTTATGCAATGCATCATCCTCTTTTTTGAGCTACTCTGTAATTATTCCTTCCCTAAAGTATTTTTGAACCTCATCCCATATGGCCACCAATGGAGCTCTTTGGAACTAGAAGTTTGTCTTGTTAGCTCACCTCCATTGTTTCAGTTGATCTTTAACATAATGAAGTTGTTTGTGGAATCTAAACATTATTGTCCCATATGTTGGGTGACCTTCTTCCCACCACTGTGGAATTTTGTTTTGAAGCTTCTCTTTTTGTAACCAAAAGTTTTCAAATTTAAATGGTTTGTGATGTTGCACTGTCTTGATCCCCCCTTCCAAAAAAATGGGAAAGTGATCTAAAACTGGACCATCCAAAATCTAAAATTTTATATTCCATTTTACAAATGCCTCCTCTGAAACCAAAAAATGATCTAAATTCACCTTCCTACAATGTGGCTCCCTCCTCTTATTAGTCCAAGTATAGTTAGTTCTAGGAAATTTAATATCCACCAAGTGTAATGCATGGACTTGGGCAATCATAAGTCGATCCACTGGGTGTAAAATTGGGATAACTCCTTCCTAATATCTAGAGGATAATATATCATTAAAATCCCTAGTAATAATCCAATATAACTCTTCCCTTGAGATGTACAACTTTCCATTGATGCATCTGACCATCTAGGTTTTGAGCCGCATAAAAATTTATGATTAAAACAAGTTTAGCTATGACATTATTCCTAAAATGTGATGTGAGGATACCCATCCAAGTTATATGTTCTATTGCCATCCATTCAAGAGAGTTACAAAAAATAAATATCCCCCCTGAGGCCCCTTGGGAAGCCTCTTCCATATGACCAACACCCCTCCAAAGTTTATTTTTTGTTTTACACATAATATCCAACGATATTTTTGTCTCCTGGATACGCAATTTTTTTTTTACATTTTTTATGTCTTAAAATAGCATATTGATGGGTTCTATTGTTTAAACCCCTAATATTACATGATTGTATAATCATTGGTTACATTGAGAGTAGTAAAAATCTATTGGCCTCACCGATCCTCCAGTGATCAGTTTGTCTCCTTGAATTACTATCAATTCCTTATTTGATTTTCTACCCACTCCTTGAGAGTTGTTATTTTTTTATCTCTTTTCCACCTAAGTTATCCCTAGAGTTGGCCTTTATCTATTATTTTTTTCTATGCCCATGATGACATCCTTAATTATCGATTGCTCTTGGTTATGCACTATTAATACCCTTGCACATTCTGATTACACTAAATCATTACACTTAATTACTTGCTCTATTATGGTAGGAGATGAAAGAGGGACTTGAACATGGTTTTTATTGTTTTCATTATTCCCATCCACTCCTTCCATTAATTGTTCTTCTTATTAGTCCATTAGTGTCTTAAATATATCATACCTATTAGAGGGCTTGAGTTGGGTTTTCTCTTTACCATATTTTTCTTTTGCCTTCTCCTTATTTTTGGTTGTTCAAAACCATATCTCTATGCTTCTTTGCCCTGAGAAGTATTGATTGTTTCTTTATTGATTGTTGACTTACCCTCCTTAAGAAGACTTGACATTTTGAGATAAACCTCCATTTTATGTTCATATTATTTGGGAAATATTGGGCTAAATGCCCATATTTATGGTAAAATCTCCATCTAAAGGAAATGCCTCATAATCCAATTGTTGAATCCAAGATAGTCCTACAAGTTTGAGTTCCACATCTATCAAAAAAGGTTGGCTAAGATTTATTTCCACACATAATATTGCATAAATAGTTGTGCTTCCTTCCATTGTGTCTTTGGAAACACCCAAATATCTTCCAAGGGAATTGCCAATGATTTTCAATACCTGCTCACTCCAAAAATCCTTGGAAGCGCATACAAATGGATCCAAATCGGGATAAAAGTGGATTTAATTTGACGATCAAATCCTACTCTCCAGGCTGAACAAATAATCCTATCAGACCGTGATTCCTCTTTTCTAATTCGAAAGCCCTATTTTTATTAGAAAGTAAAGAAAAACTAATAATAAAATATCCATTTCTAATCAACCATAAATAATACTCACCAAGAGGGTCCCAGTTATTCTAGACCTAGGAATGCAAAAAATTCAGGGTAGGGAGAATACCCATGAATTTATAGATCAAATCAGAATTGGCTATATATAAAGTTATTTATTCGACTATCCTTTGCTCAATGAGAATATTTGGCCTTGATTCTTATTGTGGTAAGCATCCATTAACTCGTTGAGGTGTTGATCTATGTCTAGTAGCCGTAAAGAGCATTTTTAATGTAGTTTTTTATGTTTTTTTAGTCTCTGATGGAGATTTATCCTTTAACAAATCTACAAAAGAACTATATCTCTCTAAAATATGATCTAGAGGTGTCCCCATTGGGCCCTCCTGGGGTAGCAATCTTATCTTCAAGTCCATAGTAACTAGAAATCTCTTCGGCTACCCAACTGATGCCCTAGTTTTCTCTTCCAGAGCTCTCAATAGCCTCCTTAAATTCTCTATTAATAATGTAATGGCATAAATAATTCCTTCAAAAATTTTAAGACCATAGGCCAAAGCCTAAATTTTTCTCTTGTATTGGATCCTTTTATTTTATTATAAATTGTTCACCATAAAGAAGAACACAACTTTAATTGTGATATTACAAACTTCATCCTTCTTTGGCCATCTTCATCAATCTTTTCCAATTAAAAATACATATCTATTTCGTATATCTATATTACAAATAATTTAAGGTTGTATTATCCTTTGAATTTTGTTCATCCCTTTACTTGATGTAACTTTAATCAACTTTTTCAATGAATAATATGCCCTACATATAAGCCTTTTCTATTTTAATTTATCCTTCAATTATATTTTTACTGTGTGCTCTCCAATACCTAATATTTCTCATCCTTATCGAACCTTAGTTTATATTAAGTACTCTTCATACCATTCTTTGATTTAGACCTTAAGATGCTCTAATATCAATATAATGTAGCAATTCTAATGCAACTAGTATTACATTATAATCACTTAAGTAAAATTGAAATAAGGGTAAATTAAATTTATAGAGGATAGCCAATAATATAATTATTACACCAAAAAATAGAAGAAAAATATCCAATGAAATTCCATATATAGAAATACCAAATATCCCCAAAGTAATAACAAACTGGTTTTATATATCTTCATCTATTCTTGAATAGAAACATATATTGCAACTATAATATATTTTCATAAAGACAAACACTTGAAGAATCCTTACAATTTTCTGATCTCTCATACTCAAAATCTAGTTTTTCTCATTCACATATACGTATCTAAACATGTATAAATATATAAACCAAATACATCCAATTTATTTTTTATTTATTTACAAAATTATTTCTCATAGAACAATTAGTATGAAAGTGAGATAGAACCATAGGTTAATCATGGTCCCATATTGCCACTGAAATTGTAATTTATGCTACTTATGAATCTTTAATATCTCTATAGTTTGCATCAATGGTGAAGACTAATGTTGGGGTATTGTTGTAGTTCAAATGAAAAGCATGAATTAAGAGACCACCATACAATAGAAGATGAAGATGAAGATTACTACTAATGAATGAAGGATATTGACAATAAATATGGAAATATTTTGGAAAAAGCTAACACACTCTTAAGGACATCACACACTTATGACTAAGAACACTTACATCCCTAAATATTAGACTTATAAAGTAAGCAAAATTTAATCATATGTAAATATACCATGCATGAATAATACATTACTTGATAAAGAATAATACCGGTGAATTAATTCCTTATGACAAGGGCAATAATAACATCATGTCCATATATACATGTAATATCAAAATACTTTAGAATGAATTATGGGTAGAGTCATCAACTATGTTGGTTTCGAAAGTATTCTCTTAATATCTAAGGGTATGCTACATTAAAATATTTACTCAATTATATATGACTAATATTTTCAAACAATCAATCTTCTTAGTTACCATACATGGATGTAACATTTCTATAATGATGCCAAAAATACCTTCCTTTATTATAATTTAGATGAATAAATCTAGATAGAGTAAATATTTAGATCTTTCAAAAGAGGTGACCACCTATTTATTATATATATAAATTATCTTTGAGTGATCAATAAATTTCTAAGTCCTTGGTATGAAAAACAACTAAGTCCAATAACCATGGGTTTACAAGAAGTGAATGTGATCATAAAGTTTATTTTAGAAAGAAATGAAGTCAAATATTTATAATTTTCTTCTATGTGGGTGACCTTTATTATCATTTGGAAACAGCACCATATTGATTTAGAATATCAAATCAAAGATGAGAAATGAACTCTAGATGAATTGCATGTGATTCAATCATTATATGAAGGGAAAAATATTCATAACTTGAGTTGAAAATATGTTTGATCCTCTATATAGGTTCAATGTAAATAACTATAATCTATTCAAAACTCAAAATCACTTAACATCAAACATATCCATGATTTTGATTCCACCATAATTGATTTTATTTTAAAACTATTTATAGTCTTATATATATTTATATTACATTCACCCTAATATTTCCTTTGTTTTCAATTTGGTATTCAAATTTATTTAAAATCTAGAAAGGTGTTCATGTGAGAAAAAATATAAATATTATTATACCAAATGTTCCTTCAACCTCACTATCATGTTTCCTATTTAAGGGGTCCTTAGAGTTGGGGGGGTTGCATTGGCACAAATTATGTAGGTAATATACATGATATAAAATATACATTAAATTGTATATCTATCTTTTTTTATGGGCCCATTATGTAGTTTTAAAGAAATTAGGTGTGGTAGTCATATCCACTAGAGAAAAAAAGTACCACCTTATGATTAATGTCTCTCTAAAGATATTGTGGATTCAAAATTTTCTTCATGAATTTAAGTATGTATAGTAGAAACCACCAATTATACTCTATGATAATAAGGTTACACTAATAATCTAACATATAATCCAATAATCCATAACATTTGAAAGCATATTGAAGTTCATTACCATTACATTCACAAATTGATTCAAAAGGGTATTGTCTCCATAAAGTTGCTTTGAATACAAAATTATCATAATGAGCATACTAATTCTTTCCTAATCCACTATGAGAGTTAAGTTTCTTAAGCTCATAGCAAGATAAACAAAGCATATATTAAGGGACATGAAAGATAATATCTTCTTTATGTCCCTTCTAGTTTGAAAAGGGTTATTAGCACTTGTGTTTGTTGCTAGTCTATCTTTGGGGCCATTTATGGTTTATTGTATGAATCATTTTGTCATTTTGTGTTGATGGTTATGGTGTAGTGATTACCATTTTGTTATATTTTAAGTTCATTGTTTCTATGCTTGAGAAATATAGACACATATACATGCATTCATAGATTACATTGATTTTTCACTTTTTTTTTTATCAATATTTGTCTCATCCATCATATATGGTGTCTATCAATACATCTACTAACACCAACTTTCTAAACATTTATATTATTATTTTTCTCTTACCTAGAGTATTTTAACTATTATAAATTCCCACAATTCCATCTCTAAAATTTATATTTTCTTTGTACTAAGTAAAAAATAATATTTTTAATTTTTTATTTACTTAATCAAAAAATATATATTTTTAATTTTTTATTTACTTATTTTTTTTTTGATAATATGGATGAAGGGATTTTGAAAGGTGCGTGAAACTTTTTACAAGAATGAATCAACTAATCATTTGGAAACAAGAATAAATATATCAACATAGCAAACAAAAAAGGATCCACAAAACAGACAAACAACAAAGCTATATAATATGCGAGTAGGACAAACAACAAATTTTCCCAGGGGATCCCTACTATCGTAAATGAGAGACATTTGAAAACACAAATTACCTCCTTGAGATTTCACAACTACTTTGAGGATTAAAATATGCCTTTGGATTTTAGCAAGTTCATTTGTGATTGTCCAAGAAAGGACGTCAACACCTTTGAGCATATTAATGATATTGAGGGAATCTCTTTCAATAATTATCTTCCTACTATTCAAAATTTTCAATTGACAAACCCCTTGAAAGAGAGCTCGTGCCTCCACAAAATGACTGGACTAACGATGTAAATTTTCAGCAAAAACCAATAAAATCCTCCCATATTATTTGCTTATTTTGAACTCAATATTTATTTATCAATATTCTTCTAAACCTTTTTGTATATCTTTTTTCAATTATATTCAACATATCATTTAAATTTGAAGTATAAACTATTTTTTATTTATTTAAAAATTAAATATACTAGTATATATTTTATATACAAACACTTCACTTATATTAAAGTCTAGTCACGGCATGTGTGTGGGGGTAGTTGGCCCTCTTGCTTTCTAACCCGTTCATGTAATGTTGTCTTTATACAAGCTCTTTATTTCCAGTGGCATATTTCCATAAGGAATTTCGTTCCACATTAATACCTCCTCTACTTATATTTTAAATATATATTATTTAAACAAATATCAATTAAATTATGTTAAAAACTATCAATAATTTTAAAAAATCTCTTATAAAAGTAAATTATGCTCATAAAATTTGTAAACTTACTTTATAATGAGAAATTATATTATTTTTTTATTTTCAATTTATTGATTTTAACATATTATAAGCATAATTATGATCTAACGAATAGTCTCGTGTGGGCATGTAGGAGAAGGTCGTGACAATCAAATTGCAAAATGACGCAGCTACCAAATGGACCGAGACAGCTAATTGCTACGCGCCAATCTGATTTTAACGAGTCCACATATTCAGAGGAGTCCACTTCCATAATAGCAGTTGAAAATTCTTCCTTAAAAGAATTGGACTTATCAGGATTGAAAAACCTGCAGAAGGTTCCAAGGGGGCTTGATTTGTTAACTTCATTGGAGATATTAAGATGGAAAGATTGGCACCGAATGACAGAGTTGCCGGAGGAAGTCTGCCGACTGAAAATGTTGACTCAACTAACTTTGTCAGGTTGGACAGCTTTGATTCTTCTGCCAGAAGAATTTGGACGACTCACAGCTCTGAAGCATTTAAATTTATCTGATTGCATATCTTTGCAGTGTCTTCCAAAATCATTTGATGAGCTCAAAGCTCTGAAGTATTTAGATTTGTATTCCTGCACGGATTTGAAGAGGCTACCGGAATCATATGGAGAACTCGCAGCGGTAGAAACATTAAAGTTAAGACGCTGCACAACTTTGGAGTGTCTTCCAGAATCATTTGGAATACTCAAAGCTCTGAAGAATTTAGATTTGGGTTGGTGCCCGCTGACGAGTCTGCCGGCATTATTTGGACAACTCTCAGCCCTAGAAAAATTAGAGTTAAGTTCGTCCAAGTTGAAGTATCTTCCAGAATCATTTGGGGAACTGAAAGCTCTAAAGGATTTAAATTTGGATTACTGTGACGCTTTGGAGCGTCTGCCGAAATCATTTGGAGAACTCTCAGGCCTAGAAAAATTAAAGTTAAGCAGGTGCAAATTGCATTGTCTTCCAGACTCATTTGGGAATCTCGAAGCTCTGAAGGTTTTAGATTTGTCTTCCAACAACTCTTTGAAGCTTCTGCCGGAATCATTTGGGAATCTGGCAGCAGTACAAACATTAAAGTTAACCAGCTGCACAACTGTGGAGTGTCTTCCAGAATCTTTTGATAAACTCAAAGCTCTGAAGTATTTAGATTTGTCTTACTGCAACGCTTTGAAGCGTCTACCGGAATCATTTGGACAACTCGGAGCATTGGAAAGATTAGAGTTAAGCCGCTGCAGAGCTGTGGAGTTTCTTCCAGACTCATCTGGGAATCTCGAAGCTCTGAAGGTTTTAGATTTGTCTTCCAACAACTCTTTGAAGCTTCTGCCGGAATCATTTGGGAATCTGGCAGCCGTAGAAACATTAAAGTTAACCAGCTGCACAGCTGTGGAGTTTCTTCCAGAATCATTTGGGAAACTCAAAGCTCTAAAGTATTTAGATTTGTCTGAGTGCAACGCTTTGAAGCGTATACCCGAATCATTTGGACAACTCGCAGCATTAGAAAGATTAGAGCTAAGCTGCTGCGGAGCTGTGGAGTTTCTTCCAGAATCATTTGGGAATCTCGAAGCTCTGAAGGTTTTAGATTTGTCTTCCAACAACTCTTTGAAGCTTCTGCCCGAATCATTTGGGAATCTGGCAGCCGTAGAAACATTAAAGTTAACCAGCTGCACAGCTGTGGAGTTTCTTCCAGAATCATTTGGGAAACTCAAAGCTCTAAAGTATTTAGATTTGTCTGAGTGCAACGCTTTGAAGCGTCTACCCGAATCATTTGGACAACTCGCAGCATTAGAAAGATTAGAGTTAAGCTGCTGCGGGGCTGTGGAGTTTCTTCCAGAATCATTTGGGAAACTCAAAGCTCTAAAGTATTTAGATTTGTCTGAGTGCAACGCTTTGAAACGTCTGCCGGAATCGTTTGGGGAACTCGCAGCCTTAAAAGATTTACATTTAGTGAGGTGCACAAGTTTGCAGTGTCTTCCAGAATCTCTTGGAGATGTGAAAGCTCTAAGGCATTTAAGTTTGGCTTACTGCGACGCTTTGAAGGATCTGCCGGAATCATTTGGACGACTCCTAGAGTCATTGGTTTTAAGCAGGTGCACAGCTATGTCGTGTCTTCCAGAATCATTTGGGAAAATGAAGGCTCTAAAAGAGTTAAATTGGTCTTTCTGCAAGGTTTTGAAGCGTCTACCTGAATCATTTGTGGAACTCAAAGCTCTGAAGAATTTATGTTTGTTCTCCTGCAACGCTTTGGAGTGTCTGCCGGAATCATTTGGACAACTCGCAGCCGTAGAAACATTACAGTTAACACACTCCAGAGCTTTGCAGTGTCTTCCAGAATCATTTGTGGAACTCAAAGCTCTGAAGGATTTAGATTTGTCTAACTGCAAAGCTTTGGAGCTTCTGCCGGAATCATTTGGACAACTCGCAGCCGTAGAAAAATTAAAGTTAACACACTGCACAACTTTGAAGTGTCTTCCAGAATCATTTGTGAAACTCAAAGCTCTGAAGGATTTAGATTTGTCTAACTGCGAAGCTTTGGAGCGTCTGCCGGAATTATTTGGACAACTCGCAGCAGTAGAAAGATTAGAGTTAAGCAGCTGCACAGCTTTGCAGTGTCTTCCAGAATCCTTTGGGGAACTCAAAGCTCTAAAGGATTTAGATTTGGATTACTGTAAGGTTTTGGAGCGTCTGCCGGAATCATTTGGATATCTGGCAGCCGTAGAAAAAATAAAGTTAAGGTGGTGCAGAGCTTTCCAGTGTCTGCCAAAATCATTTTTTCAACTCAAAGCTTTAAAGGAATTAAATTTGTGTGGGTGCGAGGATTTGGACCGTCTGCCTGAATCATTTGGGAAACTCGAAGCTCTAAAGGATTTAAATTTGTGTCACTGCAAGGCTTTAGAGCGTCTTCCGGAATCATTTGGGCAACTCAAAGCTTTGGAACATTTAGATTTGTCTGACTGCAAGGCTTTAAAGCGTCTGCCGGAATCATTTGGAGAGATTGGAGAATCCACAGACATTCAGATAGCTCGTTGTCCAGCAAGCGCAGATCTCCGGAATTTTTTCCCCAATTATTTTATAGATAAAGATGATGAAGATTATGGCAATTATGTATGGAGATGATGAGTGGGTTAATGCTTTATTGAAATGATTGGGAATATTTATGTTTTGGGAGGTGAAGACAATTAAAACCAGTTAATGTGTTTATTTACATATCTATTTACTTTTAAAATGTTTTAATTTTCCTCTTAAAATTGACAAAGTTGACACAGTATATTACTTTTTCTTTTGTTTAAACTTCAACATATAGCTGAAGCATATAATTATTGATTTTTTTTATATATACTTTATTAGTTTTGAGTTTTTGATTTTGTGATATCAAAAAGTTTGTAAAGTTATAATAAACTTTGTTATTTGAAATGTTTATATTGTATATGAGAGGAGATATTTAGTAGGGTATTTTTATTAAAATATAGAATGTAGACCATAATATTTATAATGAGATTGTTTTAATTGTAAAAACATATATTTAAGGTTGTAGTATGGTTTTGAGTTTTAATGTCAAAATGTATTATGGTTTTTAACCTAAGTCTTTCAAAGAGATTTCAAGGCCCTAATGCTATCCCACAGAGACATTTTATTTTATTTTTAAATTATGTAGATAAGTTAGTGCTAGAGTTATAAATATGCTTACAAATTTGATTGTGATGATGTAAATTAAAATCTAGTATTATTCTTATTCTAGAAGGGCCACAGGAAGGAACCGAACCGGAAAGAAGGCAACGCAAGTAAAGCGCAAGGGAAGGGCAGATACTCTCAAATCAAAAAGGATTTGAAAGGAAGATACTTTCCGAGGGGAACTTACCCTACCCTCGGGAGCAAAGGCAACACTACAGAGAACAGAGAAGGAATACCTTCTGCAGAGAAAAGAGGGAATCAGACGATTTTAGCAAAATCAGACGATCTTTTACGGACCCAAAAAAGACGATCAGACTTTACCCTTCATTCCCATTTCCACACCAAACACTACTCTGACCGAAAATTTCCCTCTCTTCACCCAGTCTTCTAAAGAATCCTCCCCTTCCTTCCGAAATCCGCATCTCTCGGTCTCTTACATACCTGGACATCTTGTCATACATGATTGGAATTAGTACATATATATATATATATAATATGTAAGTGTTTATTTTTTAATATTTATATAGAACAAGTAAAAAAGATTTAAATACTATTGTGTAAAATTATGTGTAGTTATATTAATTTAGACTAATGGATGTAAAATTTGGAATATGCAAATCAAGTGAATGTAGAGTTCCAAACAAAATTATAATTTTTATTATTATTTGGTGTGGACATGATGCTAGTATTTGTTTTTTAATATTTATATAAAACAAATGAAGAAAAGCTAAAAAAGTGAAGTAGAAGCTAGTAGAAGTGATGTAATATATTTAAAAGCGACGTATTCCATTAAAACCTATGATATTTGCTTAGTTAGCAATGTGTTTTAAGAAGTTCAAAACATTATATAAAATGTTAATACAAATGAAAAAAATATATTTAATTTTAATATTGTGATTAAAATATTAAATACATTAGAGTAATACATAATAATAGGACATATTTGTTATTTATTAATTTTTAACCATATGAGTTTTCTATAAATTATTAGAATTTTGGTGATCTTTGACCTCAAAGTCATTGAGTGAAATATTTCATTTAGTTTTAAAAATATCTTCACCAGCTACAACTTTCATTTTTTTTTTTTGATATATAAAAGCAATCGTTACAATCACCATTTTTAGTAACTACCAGCACAGCTGGTAGGGTTCAAACTATCTGCAAAGGCTCTCAGGACTTCCACCATCTCGGTACATGGTAACCTGGCGTGAGATGGGGACCGCCGGACACACAGGGGTTGCATCCGTCATCATCAATCTAGTGCACCACTCAGAGGAATAATATTTGGGCTACTGTCTACTGTCTGTGCATGGGCAAGCCCGTGGGATTGGAACATATATTGACCTCATGATTTATACCTTAAAATAGGCTTACTTTTTTAAAATTTGTTTTTTTTATTTTTACTTATTTTTTTATAAAATACCTTAAATAATTTATGCCTAACCAAAAACAAGGGTAGCCATTGACTCCCATCCACTTTGACCACATATATCCTAACCTTTCTTGACATCTCAAGTTGTATGTGTGTTTCATTTGGAATAGTTTAAAGATATTTATATCAACTAGTGAAAGTTTTATTTATTATTAACTGATTAGCTATGGATCTTGTAGAGGATGCATATTTCCTTGATGTTGACATTTCTAGTAAGGGTATTTTTTTTTATTTTTTTATTATTAACTGATTACCTATGGATCTTGTAGAGGATGCATATTTCCTTGATGTTGACTTTCCTCGTAAAGGTATATTTTTTTTGGATATGTCGTCTACTACCATATCACATGGATTCATATTTCCTTGATGTTGACTTTCCTAGTAAAGGTATATTTTTTTGGATATGTCGTCTACTACCATATCAAATGGTATTTCAACATAGTATTTTATATTAGAAACATATTCTATCTCATCAGGAAAAATCCATAGTCAAGCAAGGATATTCTATTTTCTTTGACTAAGTATTTTATTCTAAGAGATATTTTTATAAGTGAAATTTCCCCGTAGTTTTATTTTAAATGTGTTTATATTAGGTTGAATCTTGTAAAAGTGTTAATGAAGTAAAGGAATATTGGAAATAATTTTAGAGGCCATGGCATTGTTTTCAAGACCTTTATAATGGAAAAATTTTGGTCTACCTTTGAACATGTTACCATTGATTTTGGAAAGAGGTGATACATATCCAAATTCATACCCATATCATTAATGTTCCATCTGAATAATTTCAATCCATAATCACACATTAATCCTTGTAGACTTAGGAAATTGATGTTATTAGGTAAAATAAATTTAGATTCATTTAATGATTATAATTTTTACTGAGTACTTCATCACATTGGTAGATGCAATGCCATTGCTAATTATCATGAAATATTCCATAATCGTGTTTGCCATGAACATTGGAATTTATCATATCTTATTATAGATGATAGATTATATTTGTAAACAAATTGAGATAATTTAAGGTTGGATTTCATATTTTTAAAGTTGTTTCTTCCCCTATAATCCTCAAACCAATGGCTAATACAAAGGCAAAATGAGATTATTAAATCCATATTAACTAATACTCAAAAAAAAAAAGTTGAGGATATTGATACCTTAAATTAGATAGTACTTTATGGGCTTATAGAACTAGCATTATACCTATAATATCTACTAGAAAATGATGTGTGCCATTATCTTCTTGCTTGAACTAAAAAAAAGCTATGAAAGTTGTTTAAAATATTTATAATTACATGAGGCATATAAGTAACTAGGTTAATTTAGGTCATAAATATAATAGGGATTTATATATTTATTGTATAGATTATATGCCATATTTATTTCTTAAATAGGATATCAATATTGAAAAAAATTCTAATGTGCATCCAATTGGCTTTATTTGGAAACTCCTATAGGTTATAGTGATTTAGGAAGTAAATTCTAATAAACATGTAAATATAGGTTATAGTGATTTAGGAAATAAATTATAATAAACATGTAAATGGGATACTCAATTTTTATACAGTCTAATAATATGAAATTCCCTTGGCAAAAATTTTTCAACTTGTCTTGTATTTTGTATTTCAAACTAGTTAATTTAGTTTATTAGTATTATTTAACATAAATATAAGTTCTTACTCTTTAATAAAGTTATTTAAAATCATAATCCATTGCTTTATCTATAAGTAATTTATGAACTTAATGGATCAAGTACCAAAAACCTATATTGACAAAAACTCCATAAGGATATTTAGAAATTCCAACTAATTTACGTAAAATATTATGGTTTATCTTAAGCCAAATACATTTAATACATAAGACACCAACATTGTTAAATATTCTTCAAGTTTAATTATATTAAGTGAAAACCCTTATATCATATTCATATTTATTATATTAAATAAAATGTATCCTATATGAATTACTTTTGATGAAGTTATTCATAGTTTATTTAGAAGGTACTTCAACGACACATTATAATGTAAAACAAAGTATCCACATGATAAATAAGAATGGAAGAAAATAGTTCTTCACATTAAATACGCAATACATTTAAGTATTTAATTCCTTCTATTCTCATATTTATAAGGTTAAATAGAGTATTGAGTGATCCTATACAAATCTTGATATTAAATTTTTTTTGGATGAAAAAACCATTATATTAATAA
>JAQPPZ010014251.1:0-76868 GCA_028583015.1 Wollemia nobilis
AGAGCACCATAGGCTCTGGAGAGACAACAACAACCAAAGAGAAGGGAGAGACTCCCTTCTCAGCAGAGGGATAGGCCACCATCACCCAATAAGGTCAAGGGTGTTGATGTGGGGGAGAGCAGTGAGATGGTGGCTCTTTGGGTGGAGAATGCCCGCCTACGAGCTCAGGTGCAGACTCTTCAAGATGAGGTGACACAACTCAGGGCTCGAAGCGGAGGGGTGAGCATTCTGGAGCTGGCATGAGCTATTGCATAGACCGCATTCTACCATGGGTTGTACTACCATGTGGTTCCAGAGGAGTAGAGGATACCGCTGCCAGCCAACATTACAAAGCCGATCGAGATGGGGTCATCGAGGACATCATCACGATCAACGTCGAGGACCCATGCTATAGCATGGACTCTGATGGGATCACCTCATCCACCTTAGGGTAGGAGAGGAGATGAGGTTGAGAGCTCGAGGGCTTCTCTAGACTAGTTGCTCATTGTACATAGACCATATATTTTTGAGAGGATTGAGTATGCCAGGGTATAGATTGTGGCATACCAATCTGTTTTGATATGATGTATATACTTTTTGATATATATATATATATATATATATATATATATATATATATATATGATGTTCTTTTTGTGATATGACTTGTGCATATGTTTTATGATGCTTTAATATTTTAATTGTTGATTGACTATTCATGTAATTATGTCGTTGAAAATATTATAATTTTATGTCATGCTATAAATTTAAATGAAATAATATGATGTAAACAAACTGGTTGTGGTGGTGTGATTTGATGAAAAATAAAGTGACTTCTAACAATAATTTCAAAGGACATTGTCATTGTTACATGACCATTTCATGGAGTTGCCGCTCGCTAGGTCATCAAGCTAATCTCGGTATGAGAGAAATATTGCTAAAAGTAAAAGGGTGCTTAAGAGACTTTCTTAAGACTTTGTGTTGTGATGATGAAAAATGATGATGGTGATGATTTGTTTTCAGATTTCCATGAAAATATTATGCATGAAATATTAAAAATATGATTTTTACTAGGCATAAAATTCCTAAGTGTGATAGAAATTTGAACAATTGCCTAGGAATTATACCATCATTGCAAAACTGAATGTTGACATAATGAAATGAAATAAAAAAGTTTTCATTATTTTTAAAGCACAATTGTGTAACATAATGATATAAGCCATATGCTTTTATGGATTAAATAAATAGGAAATAAAATTAGAATGATGGCTTACGCTAGGCATAGAATTTTAGGTATAGACTTATACCATCATCACGAAATCCAAAGAAGAAATTGATGTAATAATTTTATTGCATAGTTGATTTTTTATTTTGAGATAAAAAATGAGGACTTGCACTAGGCATAAAATTCCAATTTAGGTTTAGGAACTATACCATCATTGCGAAAGTCGAAAATATATAAATGTGACTTTATTGCTAGATTTTTGAACATGTTTTGAAAGAAATTTTGGATTTTTGCAAAAAAAATGTATTTAATTATTTTTACTCTAAGCCAATATTCTCAAGTAAGAAAATCAAAATTTTTCAGCAGATTTGCATAAATATTTTTAAATTATCTCAAAGACAAGATTTAGATTTATAAGGAACCCCTATGTGCATATGTGAGTTCATTGCCGATCTTGATCTATCATAATGATACAAAATATCTCAAACACAAATGTGTGTGCAATTGTATTGTTCATTTACCAATTTTGAGCAAGATAATTTAATACAAGTAATTTGAATTAACCAAATGAGTGTTTGTTGACCATGATTTATATGCATGTAACCGTACCAGACTACTATGTAAGTCGGGTCATCAAGAGCTAGTTGATCCATGAGCGGACATAGGTCTATACAAAAGAAGGTTGCTAATGTGATAGACATATCACCACGCTAGGAGTTACCCAAGGCCAAGTGGGTTGGTCACAAACCACCTGTTATGGGGCTTACCTCACAATTTTCGAATAATTGATAATTCTAGGTATTCAAGCTCATTCACCCTTCTTTTATTTCAAAGGGTAGGGGAAGGTATTTATTGCTTTTTGCTTTTTCTTTTCTTTTCTCATTTTTTTTTGTATTTTTTCTTGACACTAAGATAATGCTGAAATATTACTGATGTGGTACAAAATGATACTGAAATAATGTTTCTTTTTCTCATGATTTTTCTTGACTTTCATCTCCTTTTTTTTTATATACTAGGGATACTTACTCGGATTAGCTGTAGAGTAAGGGATTTTTATTTTGGGCAGGGGTGAGCTTGTCCTTTTGTCAATTATCAAAGATTCTAGACCATGTGCATGATAGGATAGCAAGGGAAACTTTTCGCTCAAAAGACCACTTCTACTATGTAGCATTGCTTTGAATTTGTAATGAAATCATTTTAATGTGAAAAGGTGTACTTGGTTCAAATAAATAACAAGATCAGTTCTCTATGCTCAAAACTTTATTTAATTCAACTGTGGACTTCGATATAAGAGAGCTTAATAATCATACCAAATAAGATCAAGATATTTATTCATGTGAGTGTGAAAGTGAGGGATTCCAAATAAATGCTAATTTATCCAAAATAACTAAAAATATAAATGCAATACTTCAAGAATTGACAGGTGCAAAAATAGAAGATGTTTTTGAACATTTTGATGATTTTGATTTTTTATATGTTGATTTTAATTTATAAATTGAGATAATACATAATATTACTATTTTTGAAAGTTTTCATGGGCGGATGAATTACTAAAATAAGACTATATGTATAATATATACAATGACGAAATTACCAGATGTATGCATAATAGAGCTGAAGATGCATAATGTTCATAGGTTCTTTAAGATTTTTACCATATAAGGTAGCTAATATGTATTCTCCCGATCCAAATTTAGTAGTGATAATATATGGCCCAATCCAGTTAGGCTCAAATTTACCTTTAAGGTCTTTAGTTGCATTAGTATTTTTTTATTTTCTTTTAAGATGAGGTCATAGATCTCAAAGGAACGATGATGAACTTTCTTGAGATATGCTCGTTTGAGCTTGTTCTGGTAGGCACGAAGATGCTCCAAAGCATTAATGTGCTTCTCATGTAGGAGTTCTAGCTGACTAAATCTGCTAGCATGATATTCATATCCTACTTTAGTATCTTGAAGTAGCAGAGCCAAAGAAGGAACTTCTAATTCAAAGGAAAAATCAGCTTTAGTGCCATAAACCAAAACAAAATGTGAAGTGCCCATGGGAGTACAAATGCTAGTTCGATAAGCCCACAAAGCAGAATATAATTGAATGTGCCAATCACGGCCAAATTTATTGACCAGTCTTTTGAGGATTTTAATTAATGTTTTATTAGATGCTTCTGCTTGGCCATTACCGTGAGGATAATAGGGAGTGGACCAACGATGTTGAATTTTATATTTTTGACATAGTTTCTTTACATCTTTATTTTTGAAACAAGTTCCATTATCTAAGATGAGATTTTTAGGAATTCCGAACCTACAAATAATTTTATTAAAAATAAATTTGGAAACTTGAGTTCCAATGCAAGAATCTAAGGGCATAGCTTCAACCCACTTCATAAAATACTCGGTGGTGGTTATGATGAATTTGTGTCCATCAGATGACACATGATTGATTTTTCTGATGATGTCTAAGCCCCATTCTGAAAAGGGCCAAGGAGATGAGATAGCCTGTAGTTCTTGTGCAGGGGCATGGACAAGGTCAGCGTATTTTTGGCACTTGTCGCAATGGCGCACGTAATCATGTGCATCATTCTCCATGGTAGGCCAAAAATATCCTATCCTAAGGAGCTTCTTAGTGATGGCACTACCACTAAAGTTTCCCCCACAAGATCCATCGTGGGCTTCACTCAAAGCTAATATAGACTCTTCTAGATTCAAACATCTTAGTAGGATACCTTCAAAAGATATCCTATATAATGTATTACCAATTATGACAAAGCGACTTGCTCTTCTACGTAATAATCGACGTTGGTTTCTATTAAAACCTTCAAGGAAGGTCCCATTTTGAAGAAAATTGAGGATATCAGTGTACCAAAGTTTGGGAGTAGTTTCTTTGATTAGAAACATGTCCAAAGGTTACAAGAATGATTTAATTGAAGCGGGTTCCTAGAGTTGACGAATAAATATGGTAGCATATTTTTCATCTAACTCCAATGGTAAAAGAGATACGGTTGCAGCCATAGCGTCAGCCGCACAATTACTAGTTCTAAAAATAGCTTCCAAGATAACTTGATAAAATAAATATATTAATTGTAATACATATGCTTTATATGGGTGAAATTTATCATCTCTAGTCTGATAAACATCATTAATTTGATTTATAACAAGTTGATAATCACTGAAAGCTAATAGATTTTTAATTTTCAGTACCAGGACTGCTCGTAATCCAAGGAATAGAGCCTCATATTCAGCAATGTTATTAGTATAGGCAAACGTTAATTTAAAGGATAGAGGTATGAGATGTTTCTTTGGAGATATCAAAATAATACTTGCACCAACCCCACTCATTCATCGGGCTCCATAAAAGTATAAGGACTATTGCTATGAATGATCTGCCTCTAGTTTAAGGCATTCGTAAGGAAACTCAATGAAGAGGGGATGGGTGGATTCTAAGGGTGTAGCAGCTAATTGATCTGCTATGATTTGACCCTTAACAAACTTCTATCCTATAAACATGAGTTCAAACTCACTTAGCGCAAGAACCCACTTTGTTGTGTGACCAGATAAATAAGGTCGACTCATGAGATACCGCAAGGGATCAGATTTAGAAATAATGTATGTTTTCTGATTGAGCATATAATGGCATAGTTTTTGTGTAGAAAATATGACTACTAGACATAACTTCTCTAATGTTGTGTAGCGGGTTTCATAACTAATTAATGTTTTACTAATGTAATAATTAGCACACTCTCTTTTCTCATCGTCAAGTTGAGCTAACATAGCTCCTAAAGAAAAATCTGAAGCTGATATATACAAGATAAATGGGCGATCAGGTTTAGGTGGCGAAAGTATAGGTGGGTTAAGAAGATATTATTTGAGGATTTGAAATGCTTCCTTACATTCGTCGTCCCAATGGAAAGAGACATCCTTCTTAAGAATATTAAGAAAGGGTCCAGTTTTATCTACCAGCTTATCGATGAAGCGACAGATAGCTTGAAGCTTACCTTGTAGACTCCATAATTCAGATATATTTGTAGGTGCGGGCATATCAATGATAGCCATAATCTTGAGAGGGTCAATTTCGATGCCACGTAAAGAAACTATAACCCCCAATAATTTACTTGACTTAAATTCGAATATACATTTGGCTGGATTCAATCGGATAAGATATTCCCTTAACCGATCAAATACTTTTCTCAAGTCATCTAAATAGTCATCTTCTTCAGTAGAACGGGCTATAATATCATCTATATAATCGTGTAGTATATCATGCATCATATCATGAAAGATATAAGTCATGGCTCATTGATAGGTTGCACCTGCATTCTTCAACCCGAATGGCATCACTTTCCAATAGAAAGTCCCCCAAGGGGTAATAAAGGTTGTTTTAGCCTGATCTTTAGGAGCTATCCTGATCTGATTATAAATAGAAAATCCATCCATTAAGGATATCATTCCACTCCCAGTAGTAAAATCAATGATCTGATCCATATTGGGAATGGTAAAATCGTCTTTAGGGCATGCAACATTAATATCTCTAAAGTCTGTACAAACCCTAACCTTAGTAGCTTCTTTCTTAGTTATCGGAACTACATTCGAGATCCATTCAACATAATCAATGGCTTGTATAAAAATAACATTCAGGAGTTTTTCTAACTCCCCTTTGACTAGTAAGACCACTTTAGGATGCATTTTTCTAAGTTTCTGTTTAACAGGTTTAGCATCCGGGTGCACTACTAGGTGATGCATAACTACAGAAGGGTCTAATCCTAGCATATATTCATATGTCCAAGCAAAGACATCTTCATATTCTTTAAGAAATGCAATGTATTTATCCTATTTTTCTTTACTCAATTCTGATCCAATTTTGATTATGTGGGGGTTATCCTCGGTTCCAATGTTAATTTTTATGACATTTTCTACTTCCATATGTAGATCTCTCTCAAAATTGGGTGGGGCGAGTGAAACACCCAATTCTTGTAATTCTTCCAAGGTTAGCTTGGATAATTCGTCTTGAGGATTCATGGCCTCAAGCTGGGCTATACTAGGTATAGAGCCATCAAAATAAAAACCATTATGTAATAATTCCTCAACGGAGACGTCATGAAAGATATCTCCCTCCAACTCATCGTCGGATTCAGCGATCATCTCAGGATAAGCTATAGATAGCATATTACATGTGAATGTATTATTTATTAAACGCAAGGCATCACGCTCATCTAAATAATCTTGGTAACATATAATTTGGTCATCATCCTCAAATGGGAATGGCTGACCCTTACTAGGAAATAGGCCCACACCACATCGGGTGGGCCATGCTTCTACCTCAAAAGGTTCTTTCATACCATTCTAGAAAGGTCCCAAACCTTTCCCTTTATATCCCAATTTCAACATTATAGGTTTGGCTTTAATATTCTCATTAGTAAAATAACATCGAGCATATCCATAATAATGAGTTCTAATGTTTCTGGGTATTCTACCCTAGTTATATCCCTTATAAATATAGGTACAGCTCCTGACTTGGTAAATACTTCCCATAGGCTATTGGAGGCCCAAGGTATGAGGAGATGGTGGCAAATTATTTAAAATAAGAGAATATTTCATAGAAGCATTTGTTTCTTTTGATACAAGAATTTTAGAAATATCGGGTAAGAGTTCGTCAGTAAGAGCATAAGAGGTAGAAGAAACATTCCCTACGTCTTTTGATACGGAAAATATGACTTTGGTGGATGTAGACGGTGTAGAGGTGTCGATAGATGGGTCTATTATAAGTATGGAAGTTATAGGAGTAGAACAAGAGACATTGGTTGTGCGATTAGGATATTTCTTAGGTGCTAATGTGGTTTGTTCAGAAGATGGTTGAGCTATATGTGGAGGTACAACTGATGGAGAACAAGTAGATGAATTTGTTGATGCAAGTTTCACACGTTTATATGGATAATAAGAATTAGGATGTGTGGATGACATAGCAGGGTAAAATTGAACTCCAATAGGTTCTGCCAACACACACATATCAAAGGGTCTTGGATCACCATGAATGGTAACCAATTGATTCTTAAATTTGAACTTAACACATTGATGTAAGGTTGAGGGAATAGCTTGCATTGCATTGATCCAAGGATGACCCAAGAGTATATTGTACGATGTAGGGTAATGTACAATAAACACAGTCGTATCCAAGGTTCTTGGACCAACCTGCAATGGAATGGTAATAACTCCACATGTTTCTTGTGTTTCATCATTGAAATATTTTATGATCGTATCAGTTATTTTCATTTCCTCACTTCTAAACCCAAATATTTGGTAGAAGTCAAAGTGTAGATATTTAAAGATGAACCATTATCAATCAAAACTCGTTTGACTGCTACATCTCCAATTAAAGCAGTAATATACAGGGGGTTATCTTTATGTAAACTATGTTGAGGTATGTCTCTATCCTAAAATTCAATACAATCAACTTCAAGAGTTATTATAGTATTGGCCATGGCTTTAGGTTGAATGCCTTGGGGTACCATCATTTGGCTTAATTTGAGCATTAATTCATATCTATGTGTAGGAGATCTTAAAAGGTCCAAGAGGGAAATTCTAGTTGTAATATTTGATAATTGTTCATTAATATTATAAGGAGGTTTAGGTTGAACATTAGGTGAATGATTCCCTTTATTAGGAACCTTCAAAACAAATGGAGTTGATCCACCATTCTGAATTTGATCTTGTTGATAATTTTGAGCCTGTTGTCTAGTAACAGCTCCGATGGTACCCACAATATTATTCTATGGATGATGAATGGGTCTTGGTATAGCGTTTATATCCATCTCGTTAGAAATTAATTGGTGAGACGATGGTCTAGTAGTGACTCTTCTTGGAAATGGTTCTTATGGAACCATATGACTTGTGATAGGGTGAATAGTATCTGATTCATCTTCAGAACTATTTGATTGATTTGATGTGATTTCCATATCACTCTCAGTCTCGTATTATGTATCACTAAAATTAGGTATCTAAATATTATAGAGAGGCCTGGTTGTAACCATGGATAAAGTTGTGTCAAATATTTCTAGATCATAAGCAGGTAAATGCCCACTAATAGTTCCTACATATCGGGCAGGAGGAGGGACATTATGATGTTCAATTTGATTAGCCACATCCTTACCATGTTTTGGTAAGGGATGTTGAAATATGTCTAATGACTGATTGGCATTCTAATTCTGGTTTTGTGGGGTGTTATTTTGAACATTATTAGGAGGATTTTGCTTAGGTTGAAAGGATTGCACCTCCATTTCATTGTTACCAATCAAGTCCTATATTTTATATTTTAATATTTTACAAGAGTTGGTAGTGTGTCCAGGTCCTCTATGGAAGTCACAATGTAAATCTGCTCTGTATCCGGGTATAGTTGGATCAGGTTCCCAGATATTTGGTAATTGAATCAAACCTCATTCTAATAATTACGATAGAATAGTTGATAAAGGTTGATTTAACCTAGTAAATTCTTGAGGAGGTCTATCAAGAGGTTTAAGTACAAAATTCTCTGCTATCTTTGCAACATTAACATTAGCAATATTTCTGCTATCGATGACTCCATCACCCACAACTTGTTTATTCTTATATTGATTTTTGTATGTTTTCTCATCGTCTTTCTTTTTAAGCTGGCCTATCCTAATGAGAGCATATTCCACTCTTCGGGCTAAGTCTATAGCTTGATCGAAGGTGGTCAAGGTAGCAGTTGATAATTCGTAAGATAGTTGCTCTTGTAAATTATTAATAAATATGTCCAACATCTCCCTATAAGGTAACACAAAGTGCAATTTTCCTATCAACTGTCTCCACCTAGCTAGAAAATCAGCAAAGCATTCATCTTTGTCCTGTTTTAAGTTATACAAATATTTAATGGTCACATGTATTTCGATGTAGGCACTAAATTGATGAACAAAAGACTTGGCAGTTTCTTCAAAATTCCTCAAATAATTAGTGGGTAATTGATAATACCACTCTAATGCCATTCCTCCCAAGCTTTTCGAGAACATTTTTAGTAATAACAAGTCATCATGTGATATATCATGACATGATATCCTAAACATACGAAGATGCTCTATGGGATCTTCGGTTCCTTTATATATGGGAATAAAAGGCATAGGAAAATGTTTAGGATATGGTTGTGCTATGACTATAGGATCTAAAGGCTGACTACACATCTCTCTATAGTTGTACGAGGGATGGTAGGGATCTATCTGGTCCATGCGGGAAACTAGTTGTTTCACCATGGTTTCAAGATTACTAGTTTGTCCACCATATTGGTTCGATGGGATATAGGTATGGGATCTATGAGTGTATGATGGTGTAACATAAGGATTAGATGCTATATTGCTATTATGCAAAGTATTGGTAGGAAGAGTATTATGAAGAGGGTTTGTAATAGTATTATGTTGTACCCTAGATTGTTGGTAATTAGTGTTTGGTTTTATTTTGGGTTTTTGTTGATTTGAGGTATGTTGATCAAGAGCTTGGTGAAATAGAGCAGTAAATGATGGTTTATTTTGTGCGAGAATGACCCTAGGCTTGTTAACAGACACTTTAGATTTTTTAGTAGCCTGTTGTTGTTGCATGTTCTGGATCACAACTGCCATATCCAAATTGGATGGTCCAGCTTGATCACTCTCTTGATCAATAAAGGACAAGGTATTAGTGCATGTTTGAAATACGTCTTCTAGGGTTGCTTGAGTATCACTAATTTTATCCTTGTCCATATGGGCTGCTCTATTAAAAACACCAACATTAGTGTTAATGAACTTCCAAAAATTTCCATGTTTTCAAAAGTGATAGCTCCTCTCGGAGACATTTTAGGGGATGAGGATCCTTTCTCTCTATTAGTTTATTCTTGTTCATTTGCTACAACAAGCTCTTATTCTTGTTGGTCTAGGGTTTCTTCTTCCTGAACTTGGTCCTCAGGAGGGACATTTTGGTCAATTAATGGTCTTCCTAACCAATATTCATCTTCTTTGGTTTTTTTTCCATTCCTAAGTCTAGGCATTGTGCTACACTTAGGTTTTAGCAAATATATATACTTATATATATATGTGGTAGGGTTGAGAGGTATATATTTTAACTATATACCTACTATAATACTTTAAAAGAAAAATATTTTGTTTTTGTTTTTGTTTTTATTTTTGTTTGATTATATTATTATTTTGCTAGAATAAAAATAACAAACAACATGCTAGTTGCAAGAAATAACAATAGTAAAAAGAATGACTTAGTTTTCTATGAATAGTTTATGGATATCATTGATAGGGTCAAGTTCATCAGGAGTCATGAAATGCTCCTCTTAAAATTGGAAGTGGGTTTTCAAGAATTTGACAAAGTGTGCCATGGTAATATGATCTACTTCAGACTCTAACTTGTAAAAATAAATTTCATGGCAATACTCTCGATACAACACAACTCTAGTAATTCTATTCCATATTTTTCTATTCGTAAGAATGAATTCTTGATCCTCCATACGAGATAGAAATTTATGTACTACAACTACGTGCTCAAGGTATTCCTCAAAGGTGTATAATTCAGAAGACAAAAGTGCTCTTTTATCTACTAATCACCTATAGCAAGCTCTATGAAGTTCATGATACAAAGTCACCTGATCAGGATCCAGGATTCTATCTAGGACAAACCTCTTAATTTGCCTAAGTTATACAGATCTTGATTCAATAATACCCAATCTCCTACCAAGTTCGTCCCACAAAGGTTGGGCTCTATTTCTTTGAGGTACTCTAAGCACATAAGTAATCTCTATGGTCATTAATTAATTTTCAACATTTATGGTGACAGTTCGTCTTCTATTCTAATCTACCATCTAAATATGATATGCAAATTTAACTATTTTCTAATGATTCTAGATGTTCTTAATAATTTTTTTTTTGGATTGTTTTCAAAAGGTGTTTTAGCTTCACGTCGGGTTCACCAAAATGTATCTCCCAAATTTTTTGCACCCTTACATTCAGGCTAAAGGATCCGTGCCCGAAAGGGGGATGCGAGAAGTATGGGACAATACCTCGGATGGAGAGGCCCTTTGAATGTCGTGCCTCTCGGAGGAGGGGTATAAGGGTGAATTTTTGATGGATGGTGGGGTTCACCAGGAGACTTTAAGTGGCATTTTCCACGCCTAGGTTGAGAATGGGTTTGATGTGTTCATTTTATGTTCAATCATTCATATTCCTAGGTTGGCCAAAATGAATCTAAGCTATTCTATATGAAATTTCTGGTTTATATGAAGACAAAAAACATAAATGAATCCTAAATACAAAAAATATCTAAAATGGAGAAGATTGCACCTGATTTCTGATGTCTGATGAAAATTCTGAAGCTTGTAGGAGTCCAGATCATCTTGGATATGACAGGGTCATCTGTAATTGTACAGAATCATCCAGATCATAGGATATCATCTGATATCAGCCAAGATCATCAATGACCTGACAAATTCATCACACGTCAAAAACTTGCAATCATGAAAACAGACACCAAAAACCAAAAATACAATTGCAAGAATGATACAACATGATAGAAATAAGAATATAAATGCTTAAATGATAAACCCAGATATCAAATCAAATGGGATGCAATGTTTTAATAGTTTATTTTGAATTTTATCATGCAAATATGCTAAATGAGGTGAAATCCAAGATGCAGAACAGAAGTGAATTAATCTAATGCACAATTAAATAAGAAAAAGAGATAGAGAATGCAAACTCAGGGCTCTGATTGCCCCCAATCTGAACTATAGTCAAAATCATCTGCAATCGTATGAGATCATCGTCGATCTTGATAGGATCATCCAAAATTATGGTTGAATCACCTGCGATGATCCGAGCTTCCTCCGATTGAAACATAGTGAGATCCTACAATAAAACTTGAAAACACAAATGCAAATGATGGGGGATAGGATGTTCTAACATAGCAAAAACTAAAGTTGTAGGGGAATGATCAGCCAGGGGGATAAACTGGGAAAATATCAAGTTTATATAGGATTAGGGGGAGGTTAGGAGGTAGGGGATCATACCAATCTAGGAGATCTCCAACGTAGGAATCTCCAACCGCACAAACACGCTTCTGCTCGAGTTGGAGAGGTTGTTGAAACATAAGCTAATTATGAAAATTCAATTTTGGGATGAAATCGTCTGGACGTTCTGTTCTAGATGAATTCATTTGATTTGGTATGATATCGTCAGATCGGTGATGATATCATCCAATGGTAAAAAAACTTCTAAAAATGGCATGAAAAACGAGGTGAGTGGTTAACAGGCGGTTTCAAGGTTAAAATTCAATTTTTTTTATCTTTTACTAATGGTTTAACTGCACCAATTTTAGGGTGCTACACTTTCCCACACTATTCACTTGACCTTTATCTCAAATCAAAAGTTTATTTATCCTTCTTTCTTCATTGCTCCCATTTCGATGACTCTCTCTTCCGCTATGTCAAGTCTTAAATAAACAAAGGTTTTTACCTTTTATTTATATGCACCTCCATGCCTTCGAATGACATCGACGAATATTTATTTATCTCCCCAACCTTTGCATGTCGGGGGATAATATAATACAACCTTAGACCTTAGAATTATTAAATAAAAATTTAATAATTCACCTTTTAACTTTGAATTGGGATATCTCCTTCATTTTTTGAATTTTGCCATGAAACTTTTTGCACCTAGGTTTTATTGGAAAACCTTTTCATCCATCATAATTTGGAGAAGTATTAGCATAGTGGTTTTAATGAAAAACCCTTTCCAATGGTTTTAATGAAAACCCTTTCCATTGCTTTTAATAAAAAAACCTTTCCGTCAATTTTAATAAAAATCGTTGTTGTTGGTTTTAATAAAAATATTTACCATTTGTTTTAATAAAAACCATTAATATAATATTTAAAAAATTGAATATTCTTGTGCCACAAAACCTTGTATATATCCTTGCTCTCCAAAATATCATAAATTATTATTTATGAAGTGCTTTTTCCACCAAAACTCAATGTGATCCGTGTGACATCAATGACAACACAAAATAACTCAGATTGCCAACAATCTCTCCCTTTGTCATTGATGGCAACACCTCTAATGCAAATCACCACAATCACTGAAGAAACCATCTCTGAGAATCAAAGTTGCTCCCCCTGAATCAATACTCTCTATGGAGGCTGCTCCTCCTATCTCAATGTTCTCTTTGAAGGCTTCTCCCCCTATCTCAATACTCTCTTTGGAGGTTGCTCACCCTAACTCAATGATCTCCCCCTTACTCAAATATCTCCCCCTTTGACATCAATGGCAAAAGGGACACCTATGGGGCTAAAATATATGAATCTTAAGCTTAGCCCCCCACCACCTTCTCTCTTGAGGTGATTAATTTTGGGGTGGGAGTTCTTTTACTCCCAACTATTCTCTAAAATGCTCAAATGTTTCCCTTGGTAATGGTTTTGTAAATATGTCTGCAATCTGGTATTTTGTAGGAACATATTCCAGTATTACTTGTTTCTCTGTAACCTGCTCTCTCAAAAAATGATACTTGATTGGAATGTGCTTTTTTTTGGCATGCATTTCTAGATTCTTCAAGATACTTATAGCACTAGAATTATAACACAAAATAGGAATGGGATGATCATATTCTATAATGAAATATTTGAGAGTATGTTTCATCCATAACACATGTGAACAACATGATGTCATTACAATATATTCTGCCTCTGTTGTGGAAAGTGATACTAATGGTTATTTCTTGCTTAGCCAGGAAACTAGGCAATCACCAAGAAATAATGCTACTCCGCTTGTGCTTTTTCTGTCATCAATACTTCCTGCCCAATCTACATATGTATATGCTGTGAGAGTGAACTTACTACTTTTAGGATACCATAGACCATACTCCATTGTTCCTTTGAGATATCTGAGTATTATTTTCACTGTTGTCACATGTGATTCTTTTGGAGCTACTTGAAACCTTCCCACTAAACCAACTGCCTGCATTATATCTGGTCTTGTAGTTGTAACATATAACATGCTACCAATCATATATTTGTATAGAGTTTGATTTGCATCAAGAGATTCATCATATTTGCTTAACTTTCACCCTGTAACCATTGTAGTACTATCTAGCTTACTATCTTACATTTTGAATTTCTTCAACATATCTTTTACTTACTTTATTTGTGAAAGAAATATCCCTTATTCTAATTGTGAAATCTATAGTCTGAGAAAAAAGGTCAATTCACCAAGCATGGACATCTCAAAATCATTAGTCATGTTTCTTGCAAATTCTTAACACATTTTGTCATTGCTACCACCAAAGATAATATCATCCACATAAACTTCCACAATCATCAAATCATTTCCCTTATTTTTAATATACAGATTGCTATCAATTGTTCCCTTTCTAAAACCTTACTCTTGAAGATATTTATCCAATCTTGAATATCATGCTATGGGAGCTTGCTTTAAGCCATAAAGAGCCTTTTTCAATCTGCATACATAATCTGGCTTATATGCTTGATAAAACCCATCTGGTTGTTCAATGTAAACTTCTTCTAAGTGACCATTCATAAATGCTAATTTGATATCCATCTAATATACCTTGAAATTCCTGTAACTTGAAAGTGGCAAAAAAATTCATATAGATTACAATCATGCAACTGGTGCAAAGGTCTCATCAAAATCAATTCCATCTACTTGTGCATATCCTTTACACACCAATCTTGCCTTGTTTCTGATTACTTGACCATCTTCATTCAGTTTATTCCTATAGACCCATTTAGTACCAATTACATTTTTCCTTTTGGTCGTGGAAGTAGTTCCCAAGTCTAATTTTTTTAATATGATCTAGTTCTTCCTTCATTAATTTAATCCAACATTCATCACTTTCTACCTCTCTAAAATCCTTTGGTTCTATCTTGGATAGTAGTGAAACATTTGCTTGTTTTTTTGAGCCTATGATTCCTCTTCTTGTCCATCTTACATCAGGGCTGCCAATGATCAAGTCCTCTAGATGATTTTTATGAATATATCTTGATGAAGTTTTGGAAGGTATATTCTGCAAATCTTATTCATCTGAATCTTCACCCATTTCTTCCTGATAGATTTCTTCTTCTCCAAGAATATCATCTTGATATTGCTCATTTATTCTTGTTCTTTCATGAACTCTGACATTTATACTTTCCACCATGGTGTGTGTTCTTTTATTGTAGCATATATAGGGCTTACTCTTTGTAGAGTATCCAATACAAATACCTTCATCGCATCTAGGATCAAACTTGCCCAAGTCCTTATCCTCTCTTTTGATATAGTATTTACTTCCAAAAATACTGAAGTAGTTTACCATGGGAGGTCTTCCTTTCCAAAACTCATATGGAGTCTTATGATGCTTTGTTCTAAATTTATCTCTATTCATAACATAGACTATTGTATTTATTGCTTCCTTCCAAAACCCATATGAGATTATTTATTCATTTAGCATTGTTCTGGCCATATTATCAAGAGTTCTTTTATTTCTTTCTACTACTCCATTTTTCCGAGGAGTCCTTGCTACTGAGTATTCTCTTCTGAAATCATGTTCTGCACAAAACTCAATGAACTTGGTAGATATGAATTATCCTCCTCTATCTGATCATAAACACTTGATCTTCTTTCCTATTTCATTTTCTACAATTTCTTTGAATACTTTGAAATGCTCAAATACCTCTGATTTCTCTTTTAGAAAAATGACCCAAGTCATTCTAGAATAATCATATATGAAAAAAATGAAGTAGATTTCACCTTGCAAGATTTTTGTTCTCATAGGACCACATAAATCAGTATGAATAAATTATAGAACCTTGGAAGAGGAATATTCTTTTGCCTTGAAAATTGATCTTGTCTGATTTCCATACTAACATTGTGCACAAATTGTATTTGAATGTCTCTTTATCTTCGGTAGATTTCTAAAAATTTGGTTGTTGCTTATCCTTACTATGTTGTTGAAGTTTAAATGACATAACCTTTTATGCCATAATCAACTTTCTTCTTCTCAAGATAGAATATATTTTTCCATTTTTATTTTGCTGAGCATGTAGAGATTTTTATTGGTTCTTCTTGCATTTGCAACAAGCTTCCCTATTTTTGATTCCCTGATTTTGCATACTATAGAGGAAAAAGTAATTATGTAACCTCGGTCACAAAGCTGACTTACACTTAGTAGATTTTGTTTTAGACCCTCAATATAGAGCACAACCTGTGTAGTAGTCTTTCCATCATCCAAACTTAAATTTCCTATCCCTTTGATCTTAGATGAATCATTATCACCAAATATCACTGATCCACTGTAGTTCTCTCTTAGAGAAATGAATTTATTATTATACCTAGTCATATAACTAGAGCATTCATTGTCAATATACCATCTATCCATCCTGTAACCCAGTAGAATCTGCCTTCAAGCTTGATAGTATTTCCAAAGGAACCTACTCTGATACCAATTAAAGAGCACAAGCTTATACTGAGAGGGGGGTGAACAATATAACACCCACTTGTTTTCAAACCAATATCAAATAGTCCTCAATTACAATAACCAAATATAGTAGTGTACATTAATTACATAGATAGAAATAGTAAGCAAGTGCACAAATCACCACACACAATTGAGACACAAGATTTAATGTGGTTCTCCCAATGTGGGGTAGACCACAAGATAATCTCCTTATAATATTTCACAAAGAAATAAGGATCCTTATCCCACTACAAATGATTACTTTGATCTAATCAAAGCTATGTTGTCCTGATTTTCTTAGGTGAGTTCCATTGATCTGCTCAACTAGGTTCTCCAGTAATCTTCTCAGCTAGGCTATCCACTAATCTGCTTAGCTAGGATATCCACTAATATTCTTAGCTATGCTATCCATTGATCTGCTCAGCTAGGCTCTCCACTAATATACTCAGCTAGGCTATCCACTGATCTTCTTAGATAGGCTATCCACTGATATGCTTAGCTAGGCTCTCCACTGATCTACTTAGCTAGGCTATCCACTGATTTGCTTAGATAGGCTATCCACTAATATGCTTAGCTAGGCTATCCACTAATTTGCTCAGCTAGGCTATCCATTGATCTACACATCAAGGCAACTGGTGTTGATGTGTTTTCTATTTCTATACTATCTCTATCACATCTCTCAACTCTTCCTCAAATACTTCTCATAATGCTCAAAAAATCCTGCTCAAATGTTGTTCCAAATCTATCCTCAAAGCCTTCACAAAAGGCTCAAACAATCCTACTCAAATGCTATCCCAAATCTATCCAAAAATTTTGTCCCAAAAGCCTTCCAAAGGCTCAACCAATCATGCACAAAATATGTCTCAAATCTATCAAGAAATTATGTCCCAAAAGCCTTCCCAAAAACTCAACCAATCATGCACAAAAGTTGTCTCAAATCTATCCAGATATTCTATCCCAAAAGCCTTACAAGTCTAACTTCCAAAAGCCTTACCAAAGGCTCAACCAATGACTCTCAAGTAGCACTCAAATCTCAACCACAAATCAATGAAGTCAAGACTCAGTGATGAACTCTATAATGGATAACAAATGAATGATGACAGTACTCAACAATGTGCTCAACAATGAATGGCAATGTACTCTTCAATGGATGACAACAATGATCCACAATGATCTCAACAATGTATAACAAATGATCTCTCAAATGGATGACAACTATACTCAATAATGTACTCTCAAATGGATGACAACAATGCTCAACAATGTACTCTCAAAAGTATGACAAAAATTCTCAACAAGGTACTCTCAAATGGATGACAAAAATGCTCAACAAGGTACTCTCAAATGGATGACAAATGATATCTCAAATGGAAACCTCTTCAAGCAATAACAATGAGGACTTCAACCAACCAAGGAAAATCTCCACAAGTGATAGCAATAGGTTCTCAATAATATCTTCCTCATGCAATGTCAATAAGCTCTCAAGAAACAAGCACAAATCCCTCAAGCAAAGAGCTCTCAAATAGCCAACAATGATCTCCTCAAAATGAAAGACAAATGTATCCACAAGTGACTAGCAAATAATCTCCTCAATGGTCTCAAATAGTGGCAATGGACTTAACAAGTAACCAACAATAATCTCCTCAAAGAAATAGGAAAAACCTCCTCAACAATGGCAATACTCTCAATGAACTCCACTAAAGCAATTATGGAACTCAAGCATCAATTTTATCCATAAAATTGATTTTCTAATCCATCCACTTCCTCTCAATAGCCAAGGCACATAATCAAGCAATTTGCATTCAACTTCAAACCCTAACTCATGTGCATGTCTTCTAACTCAAAGTAGCAATTAACTAGGTCTCAAGTTCCTAGTTTAATTTCATAATTAAATCATGCACTAGGACATACAACAAGTTCAACACTTTTCAACCTTATGACTCCCTAATTTCATTAACACATACAACAAGCACCTATGCTTTTATTTTCAATTCCACACCTTATAACTCCACATACAACAATCACAAATATTTATTTCCACACCTTATATCTCCCTAATAACACACAACAATAACAAATATTTAATTCTACACCTTATAACTCCCTAAGCACATTAACACATACAACAAGCATTTATTTCCCTAAACTCCTTATGACTCCATAGTTATCACAAAAATAATGTTAATGCACCAAAACTTTGGTAATAACAAATGTTACCATGCGCTGGAGATAAATACCTATATATGAAATTCACTGCCTTCATCACCTTTGAAATCATCTTTGCCAAAATGCCTTGCCAAAATTAATATGCCTTCACACCTTCACAGGAGTCAAAATATGTTCCTATCGCTTAGCGCTATGAAGTTATTACCATTTTGGCACTAGCTCACATTGGGATTTTAATCCCAAACATCCAGCTTGTCTTACGCTTTGAATCTAAAAACTCAAATTTCTTTTCTTAGAAAAATACTTTGCCCTTGGCAGGATTTGAACAATGAACCAGCCTTGTGCAAATTTTATGTGCTACCAACTATGCTAAGGAGTTCTCTGTGACATCACTTTCCCATACTGTTCACTTGACCTTGCTCTCAAATCAAAATTTTATTTATCCTTCTTTCTTTGCTCCTCCCCTTTCGACGACTCTCTCTCATGCGCTATGTCAAGTCTTAAATAATCAAAGGTTTTTAACTTTTATTTATATGCACCTCCATGCATTCGAATAAAGTCGGTGAATATTTATTTATCTCCCCAACCTTTTCACGTCGACGGATAATATAATACAACATTAGACCTTAGAATTATTAAATAAAAATTTAATAATTCACCTTTTAACTTTGAATTGGGATATCTCCTTCATTCTTTTGAATTTTGCCATGAAACTTTTTGCACCTAGGTATTGGAAAACCTTTTAATCCATTATAATTTGGAGAAGTCTTAGCATAGTGGTTTTAATGAAAAACCCTTTCCAATGGTTTTAATGAAAACCCTTTCCGTTGGTTTTAATAAAAAATCCTTTCTGTCGGTTTTAATAAAAACCCTTGTCGTTGGTTTTAATAAAAATCTTTACCATTGGTTTTAATAAAAACCATTAATATAATATTTAAAAATTAGATATTATACGCCCCTTGTGCCACAAAACCCTATATATATCCTTGCTCTCCAAAATATCATAAATGATTATTTATGAAATGCTTTTGCCACCAAAACTCAATGTGATCCATGTGACATCAATGACAACACAAAATAACTCAAATTGCCAACACGGTCTTCCTATCATACTACCAAGGCCTCCCAAGCAATATATGATAGACATACATAGGAATCATGTCACACCAAACTTCATCTTTATAAGTATTCCCAATTGAGAATTTTACTAAACATCTCTTATCAATAGTCACCTCATTTCCTTTCTTGATCCATGAAATGCGATAGAGGTGTGGGTGCTTCTAACATTTTAGATTCATTTTATCTTTGATTACATTAGAGACCATATTATCACAACTAACACCACTAATGATTACTTTGCATACCTTTCCTCCTGATGTGCATCTTGTATGAAATATATTTATTCGTAGTCAAGACTCACCATACTCATCTGCTTGTATTTTTACCTCTTTGGAGCAATCAATGTTCTTTTTTTCATGATATTCTCATCTGTGTCTATAACAACTTCTTTCATAGTTTCATCCTCTTCCTTAACCTGGTTGACTCTAGCTTGTCCTCCCTGATTCATCTCTTTAGCATCATAGTGGGTGCACTCAAATAATTTGACCTTCCTCACAACATCTAAAATAGGTATATGGCTTCCATAATCCATTACCATTTTGACCTCCCCCATTACCTCGATCTCACCTATTTCCTCTTCCTCTTTGATAGGTACCTTGACCTTTCTCAGTCTCTTTATACTTCTCTATATTTGAGGGTTCTCCATTTGATGAGCTAGATCCACCATGTCATTGATTTAGAGAAGATGTCAATTCCTTCTTCCCTCTTCTATAATTACCCCTCTTATACTTTTCTTCGGCCCTCAAGACCATCTGATATGCATATTATACAGTGAGGGTATGATGCATACTTAACTCATCTTAAATAGCATAACCTAGGCCATTTGCATACCTTGCAGCCTTTTGCTCTTCCATATCGTTATGCTCCACATAATTAGATATCTTGTAGAACTCATTGGTGTAGTCCTCGATGCTTTGGTCCTTCTATCACAGGTTTTGAAATCTACAAACTAATGTTTGGAAATAGTCTACAGGCATAAAATTTTATTTCAACTTCTTCTTCATCATATCCCAAGCCTTGATATTTGATTTTCCTTTCCTCTGTCGTTCCATCTATAGATGATACAACCAAATTAAAGAATACCCTTTCAAATTTGTGCATTGCAAGTTTTACCTTCTTTTCCTCAGCCAGATTACTCCATTATAAATACTTCTGCATACTATTTACCCAATCTATTAGCTCCTTTGGTTTTAACCCACTAGTATACTCAAAAATCTCGATCTTGATTCTATCTTGGCTTCCTCTAAGTCCTTCCAAGGCTTGATTCAACCTGTTTTTAATTTTTTTTGTTCTTTTTCTACATGATCCTTAGATCCACCTTCCTTAACCATTATATCACTATCAAATCCTAGATCTATGTCCACATTGATATGGGCCTCCATACAGTTAATCACACTAGTCAACCATTTTATTTTTGCATGCATATCCTCCATATGCTTATTCATTTGGGTATATATTCCTTGCCCTATCCCTCTTCTATTCATCTTCTTTCCACTAGTGAGATCTCGTCCACTCTGATACCAATTGATGCAAATTCACTATGGAAGATCGAAAATGAAATCTAAGGGTAAAATTACAAGATAAGAAAACATACAAAATACACCAGTAAAAGAAACCTGCAAATGCTTCATTTCATTATATGAATTCACACCCCCTTACAATAGAGCCTCCCACTCCTTATACTCCCCCCAAAAATAAAACCCTAGCCTATGTTACCACCTCACTATTGTTAGTAACTTTCTATTTTTAGCAACTCACTTTCTATTTTTAATAACCCTAAAAAAAATCTCGAATGGCATCCAAAATGGAATCATGCACCCGTTATTCAATAATACCAACTACCCCAAGATAGCAACCCCACTCTAGTTCTACACTAATAGTTATGATAAATTTTCAGTTGTGAAAACTGAAAATTACATTAAAAACTATATTTGGGCCTCATAGAGGCATTTTCTTATGCACAAACATATGCGCAACTTTTCCTAGGTTCTCAATGCAATTCTGCATGTTCTAAAAAAAGAACAGGGTAAAACAGACACTCAGAGCAAAAGTTATGACCCTAGCAAGGTGCATCAAAAGTGATACAAAATATTTAGTGATAATAACTTTGTCATTATAGAAAAAATACAACCTTACATTAGTTCAGTAGGAACATCTATAGAAGCTTGGAAAACCTTATCCAAAATATTTGAAGGGAAGAATAAAGCCACTATCTTAAATCTTCAAACTTAGTTACATTCATTGAAAATGAATAGTGGTGAAAGTATAGAACTATTATTAAGGAAGGTAGTAGATATAAATGAAAAATTATTAACCTTAGGAGAAAATATTGAAGATAATTTTCTTGTTCAAGTAACTATGAGAGCTTTTCTAGATACTACAAGCACTTGGTTACATATTTACAAATCTTAAGTAAAGATACATATTTTGATGAGTTAGTTAATATTATTCAAGAATATGAGGTGGAAGATACAATTAAATATGAAATGACTAACAATGCATTAGTTTTAAAATATAATCCACAAGAAAACATTACCTTATCCGCAAAAGGATGAATACTATGGAATAACAGATATTGTCATGTATGCAGGAGAAAAGGACATAGCATTAATTATTGTAGATTCAATCCTAGAAATCAAAATCAAGGAAATTATACAAATCATGGAAGCCAACCAAACAAGGTATTCCAACCAAGGTAATATTAAACTCAAAATAATCCTCATCAACAATAGCTTCAGTGTCCATACAATTATTCTCAATTGGAATATCGAGAAGGAAATTAGAAAGGACACCTACCTCAAAGGATTCAAGAAATTAAATAATTGGAAGAACGAACAGATGAGCGTGAAGTTAAAGCTCTTTCAGTGAAGATAAAATTTTATGAAGACACTAACTACTTGATTGAATAGGATACAAAAAGCAAATAAGGAGAACACAAACTCCAGAACCAAGATGAAAATTCATATCGAAGACTAAAGTATTCAATACCCAAATAATGTAATACAAGGGGGTGTTAGAGTATATTATATTATTGGATACATGTCAATGTACCACCTTGGGTACATAACTACAGTAAGAGTTTACTTTAGATTACTTAAAGAAATGTAACAAATACACAAGTTTCAATGTGCAGTGATGTAAATGTACAAGGATTCCACTTGTACATGAGTCATTAGATGAAGGGTCGTAGGTAGAGTAAGGGCCAAGGAACATATCTTCCTATATATAGGCCTTATAGTGAGTGAAAACAGGGTAGTAGAGGATATAGTGTGTGTGGTAACATATATAATAGAGAGTGTATAGAATAGTGGTATCATTAGTACAATGTAGTTCCTACATATTAGTTTATGGAGTGTTCATATCCTCCATCATACTACATTGTACTATTTTCGTGAGACTTCATTAATGGTATACTTTTGAGTTATTCCAGAAGTTTATCTTATAGTTTTCTTGCATATTATAGTGACATTATCATATAAATATCATAGATTGCTTATCTTGTATCTTCTAGTTGCATTTTCTATATCATATACTCATCAACAACTAACAAATAAATATAAGAAGTATGAACATATACTAATTTTATTAAGATAAAAAGAAAAATTATAAATCATCAATATTTATTATATAAAAGTAATTCATGCATAATTATATATATGTGTATATGTATGTATATGTAATACCCACTTAATATAGATTGCATTCTATACATTTTAAATAATAATAATAATTCAATAAACTTGCATGTGTTGATGCCATCAACTATGGGCCTAACTTAAAATTGATCTACTATACTCTAACTAGTCGGTGTTCATAAAATTAGATTAGGTCTAATGTTATAAATATTTATACTAGGATATTAATGCTTACATAAGTAGGTAAGATGTAACCAAAATTTGGAAGCAATCCTTGTGCATGGATAATCTAGTATACCATCCAAGTACTAGTGTTTAGGGAATCCTAGGATAGACTTTAAGGATAAGATACATTAGAATTAATTAGTGAGTTATTACATAATAAATATAATAATAATAATAATAGTCTGATGATGATGGCGGGAGCAGGAGCTGGAGCAGGAGCAGGAGCTGGAGCGGATGTAGGGCTGGGGACAGGTTCAGTGCATGGTGCAGGTTCCCGATCGGGATCGGGCTCGAGTTCGGGTTCAGGCATGTCAGGGCTCGGTCTCGAGCTAGCAAGACCCTCGACGGGCCCAGAGGATGGATATGCACCTAATTTGTTTTGCGGCCAGGGTGGGGTCGGCATCTTGGGCCCTGGCCCCCAGGCCAGCCTCGATGCGAGTGAAGGGCTGGGGAAAAAGCCCCCTGATCCTAGGCTGGGCTTTGTCCCGGGCGGGCCCAAACCCTCCTATCAGTAGATCTTGGCGGGCACCAGGGCCCCTTCTCGGGCCCTGGGGCTAGGTCTTTCCCTCGAGGGCACCCACATTTCTATCCAGGAGGAGGTCTACTCCGCCTTGGTAGCTGGTTCCTCTACCTCCCTGGTAGGGAAATTCTTGGGAGGGCGTCCCGACATGGAAACCGTCCATAGATGGGTGGCTACCAAATGGAAGGTTTTCGAGCACATCCAGCTGGTTGCCCTGACCAAGGGCTTCTTCATTATCAAACTAAACAATAGTGAGGATGCCAAAAATATCTTGTCGGGTGGGCCCTAGTTTTCTGGGGTGCAAAAGCCTTTTCCTCAGGCGGTATGGAGCTGACTTCCACCCCAGCACCCAAAGCATCAACTTTGCCCTGGTCTGGGTTCATCTCCCAGACCTTCCCTTCCACCTATGGCATGAAGATGTCCTCAGACTCATTGCTCAATCGGTCGGGGACCTGGTGGCCTTTGATCCCGCTACCAAGGCAGGATCCCGAATGGTGCATGCCAAATTTTGCGTCAATGCCAATCTCGAATCCGTTCTCCCCTCCTCGGTGACCATCTCTTCTGGGTCCTTCTTTTGGAGCCAGCCCCTGATCTACAAAAACAAACCTACTTTCTGCCCCACCTGCAGCACTCAGGGTCACCTCTCCCACCAATGCCCGATTTCTAGAAAGGCTGAAGGCCCTCCCCCCAAACCCCCTTCTCAATCAGGTCGGGCCCCGTCTCGAGGGCCCCCTCACGATGGCCCCAGATCCCAGGCCTGGACCACCAAGGGGGCCCCCCTCCTGCCCCAAAGGACTCTCATGTGGACCCCGGTCTGGAGGGCGGTCTTCCCCAGGTTTCCCCTCCCATTGCTCCCTCCCCTGGGTCATCTTTCGGGGCCCCGATCCCAGGTTCTCCCTCCTTGCCCACTTTGAATCCCTCCCCGCAGGCCCTTGCTTGTGCCCCCCTCCAGGCAAGCAAGCCGTTCGGGCTCCCTTCCCCATCGGCCCCCTCTATCGGGGCCCCCTTCTCCCCCCCACTCCTGCTCTCCCTCCCTCGACCCCCTCTCGGCCCTCCCGACGATCCCTGCTGGGCTTCCTCCCTTGGAGTGCGGATCTGAGAGGTCCGATGAAGAGATTGAAGCTAGTTCTCCGTCCGAGCCCGATGAAGTCAGCCCTAAGATGACCCGGAGTAGGACCTTTGCCACAAAATTTGGTAGCAAACTCAAAAGAGGGTGGCCCACCCTAGGCGATCAGTGGACAAGGATCACTGAAGATGACATAGCCAATGGCTCCCAGGAAACTCTCTTCGACGTTGGGGCAAGCTTCTCCAAGACAGATGCCATCCGACCCAAACCCCCTGCTCAGACCGAGAAGGGGGGCAAGCGACCCCTCAAGGGTGTCAAATGAAGCTCATCACCTGGAATATCAAGGGCCTCAATGGGGCCCCCAAGAAAAGGATCCTCGACCAACTCCACAGGGATCATCGCCCGTCCTTCCTCCTCCTTCAGGAGACCAAAATAGATGACGTTGCTGCCCGACGTGTAGCCCAAGCTACCTGGCACAATTGCGAGTCCCTGTCTACCCCTGCGGCTGGCTCAACCGGGGGTTTGTTGTGCATGTGGGACCCCTAATATTTTGAGGGAAGACTCATATCTTCGTCCCCCAGAATCATCAACATTCTGGTCCATTGCGTGAAGTCAAGGCGCTCATGGATTCTGTCCAACGTCTACGCTCCTAACAGTCCCATCGAGAAAGCGGCCTTATGGAAGGAAATTAGCTCGATGAGAGAAGCCTTTGCCCCCTGCCCTGGATCCTGGTTGGGGACTTCAACAACCCTCTATTCCTCTTTGATAAAAGTGGGGGCTCAGTGGTTCAGGGCAAGAGCATGGAGGACTTTGGAGCCTTTACCGCCCTCAACGAGCTCATGGACGTCAGCCTAAAAGGAGCCAGGTTCACTTGGTCCAATAGAAGAGCGGGAGCAAATCATATCCAGGTCAGACTAGATAGAGTTTTCTTGTCCAAGGAAGCCCTGCCCATGTTTGTCGATGCCACCCTGTTGGCCCTCCCCAAAATCGGGTCTGATCACAGCCCCCTCCTCCTCGAAACCGATCACAGGCCCTCCCCCAAGAGGCCTTTCCGGTTCGAGTCCATGTGGCTGCATCACCCTGACTTTCGGGCCCAGGTAGGCCGTTGGTGGGCTCCCCCAGTCCCTGGATGCCCCGCTGAACAAGTCTTCCACAAGCTGAGATGCCTTAAAGAACAACTCAAGGTATGGAACAAGGAGGTGTTCGGCAATATCTTCAAAAACAAAGTGATACTCAAAGAAAGACTCGAAGACCTCGAGTCCAGATTTCAAGCAGGCTCCCAAGACCCGGGGCTCAGGGAAGAGGAACGCCTTGCTCTCAGTGAGTATCATAACATTTTGGCCAAGGAAGAAACCTTTTGGAGATAGAAGTTGAGAGCCCTGTGGCTCCAAGATGGCGATGCAAACACTAAGTTCTTCCACGTGTCGACTCTCAGGAATAGGGGTTCCAATAGAATTATTGAGTTGGTGGGCAGCGATGGCAGAATCATCAAGGAAGAAGAGGACATCCAGGCTGAAGCCACTCAATTCTTCCAGGAGCTCCTGGGCGACAACCCCCCATGTCCCCAAAAGTGGCTGATTCCCTTCTAGAGCATATTCCATCTTCTGTCTCGGCCATGGCAAATCAGATGCTTGTGCAGCCCCTGTCTGACTTCGAAATCCATGCTGCCACCTTTTCCATGAAGGTTGAGGTGGCCCCGGGCCCGAACGGATTCCCCCCTAATTTTTCTAATCATTCTAGGACATCATTGGGCCAAAAGTGTGTGCTGCCACCCGGGACCTGCAGACTGCCAGATCCATCCCCAGAGGTATCAACTCCACCTTCATAGCCCTGATCCCCAAGACCCAGGTAGCCCGATCCCTCTCGAATTTTTGCCCCATTAGCTTGTGCAATGTCCTGTATAAAATCCTGACCAAATCCATGGCATCCCGACTCAAGGATATCCTCCCCCTGATTATTACCCCCTGTTAGGGCAGTTCGGTCAAAGGCAGATTGATCACTAACGGTGTCATCATCATGCATGAGGCCATCCACTCGGTTGTCCTATCCAAAAAGGCCTCCTTTCTGCTCAAGTTGGACATGAACAAGGCCTTTGATAGAGTTGACTGGGATTTCCTATCCAAGGTCCTCCTTAAGTTTGGGTTCCACCCTTCCTGGGTCAGGCTCATCAGCAACTACGTGTCCTCCTCGTGGTTCTCTATCCTCATCAACGGATCCCCCATCGAGTTCTTCCCCAGCTCCAGAGGCCTCCACCAAGGTGACCCCCTGTCCCCGATCCTCTTCATCATCCTGGCTGAGGCCCTGGGGCATACCATCTCGGGCGCTATGACCCACGATCTCATTTCAGGCATCAGGCCTGCGCCGGGCCTACCCCTTGTGTCCCACCAATAGTTCATGGATGACACCATCCTCGCCACCTCTACCTCAATCCCCCAAGCCAAAACTCTCAAACATATTTTGACCCTGTACGAGGAGGCGGCCAGCTAGAAAATCAACCTCCGAAAAAGCACGATTTTCTTTATCCATACCCCCTTGGCTAGGCAGATCAAAATTGGGCAGATTTTGGGCTGCACCCCTGGTTCCCTCCCCTCCTCGTATCTCGGGCTTCCCCTATTCACAGGTGCATCCTCCAAGGCCCTGTGGGGTGGGGTGATTGAGCGGATTCAGAGAAAGCTGGCCCCCTGGAAAGGTCACCTCCTCTCGCAGGCTGGCAGAGCCACCCTCTTGGCGGTAGTCTTGCAAAGCATTCCGATATATTTCATGTCGGTCTTCAGAATCTCGACCTCCATTGCAGCTCACATCGAACAAATTTAGAAATGCTTTCTCTGGTCGGGCAACGAAGATAAGAAGAGGATTCCCCTAGTTTCTTGGCCCCTGGTCTGCCACCCCAAAGGTGAGGGAGGGCTCGAGCTCAGGCGGGTGGTCCTCATGAACAAGGCTCTCTTGGCCAAACACGCCTGGAAGGTGCACACCAACACCCATGATGAGTGGGTTAGCATCGTGCACAGAAAATACTGCCATAGCCACCCCTTCCTTAGTGAATCTCAGCCCCGAGATGGATCAACATTTTGGAAGTCCCTGATCTCCACCAAAGACATAATCCGGAAAGGAACCAGATGGATCCTCGAGGATGGAGCCAAGATCGACTTCTGGGATGATAGATGGATTCATGATGAGGCCCTGACTATCGATAGAGAGCTTCTCATTCTCAAACTAGGGCTGGCGGACAGAGGACCCAGAGTGGTGGCCTATCTTTCCTAGAACTAGGGGCATGCTACCTGGAAACCCATCCTTGATCCCAGGCACCCGCTTCAAGCTGCCAGGCTCCAGTGCCTCCTCAAGGTGACTGTCATCCCGTCCTCCGGAGGACATGACAGATGCATTTGGCATGGTACTCCCAGTGGAGTCTTTTCTATCAAATCTGCCTACAATCTCCAAAGAGTCCCCGACGAGGCTCCCTTTCCAACCCGACAGGTGTGGGCCAAGAAGCTGATCCCCAAAATTAGCCACTTCATTTGGGTGGCCATCCAAAACAAGATTCTGACGATCGAGAATCTGATCAAGAGGGGCTTCCAGATCCCGAATAGATGCTTCCTTTGTTGTGCTGCCTGGGAATCCACCAATCACCTCTTTATCAATTGTCCCTTCTCGTCTGAAGTCTTGGGCCTTATCCTTTCCCAATTCTCTATCTAGTGGGTGGCCCCCAAATCCATATCTGACCTCCTATTGCAGTGGCCCAACCCCTTTGCCCATCCCTTCATCCGCTTCCTCTGGAGTTCCTGCCTTCCCCATATGCTTTGGAAACTCTAGCTGGAGCGCAACAACAGAGCCTTCTCCTCCCCGACCCGTTCCCCCCTGTGGATAGCGACCAAGGCAGTGACCTTTGCCCTCGAGAATTCCCGCTCCATCCCCTTGACCGAGGCACCCCGACGGCTGGGCGAAGCCACCCTTCTATCCTCCCTCGGAATTCATCTTCCCCCCGGTCCCCCCATCGCCCCCTCCCGTCGATCTTTGACAAGGTGGACTGCCCCCTTGTATGGGTCAAGCTCAACTTCAACGGCGCTTCTAAAGGCAATCTCGGGCCCTCGGGTGCGGGCGGGGTCATCCGTGATAGTCACGGGGCCCTGATCTTGGTGTACACTGCTCCGCTTGGCATTCAGACCAACAACTTCGTCGAAGTAGCAGCTCTCCTCAGCGGGCTGACTGCCCTTAAGGAGTCCGCCCCAAAAGTCATCATCGAGGGTGATTCCCAAGTTATAATCAAAGCTGCCCATAGCCCGAGAAGTTGCTCTTGGTGCATTCACAACTCCATCCGGGAAGTCCACACCATTCTCCAAGGGCTCCCTGATCACGCCCTTCGGCATGTGTACAGAGAAGGCAATAGGGCAGCCGACTTCATGGCCAACTAGGCCATCGCAATAGAAGATTTCACCACCTGGACCACGAAATTCCCTAAAGCTCTAGCCCAAATAGTATCGCAAGACAATTCCAACATCGATGAGGGCCTAGGAGCTTAGCCCGCCCCGCGTTGGGACCCCGAAGATGAGCGTCCACGCCCCGTGCTTCCCCTAAATCTTCCAAATCCTAGGAGACCCCCTCCCCCGAAGGCTCCCCTTCCCCAAAAATGCGTAGGCACACCCAAAAATGCAGATCTTCGATCCAGGGCCCAGGCGGGGCCCCGACTCCTGGTGCTAGCTCAAGTCGCAAAGACCCGACCCCAAGAAGTAGCAGGGCTGCTGGCAGCTCCAAGAAGGCCAAGGTGGAGGCCCCGGAGGCCACCGAAGTCAGTTCTGACTTCGATAGCAAGATGCAAAATTTGACGTCCAGGGCCCTCCCTGACATTACGATTGGCTCCCACAGCGGCTTCCTCAGCGGCCAATGCCTTGGCCGAACTTCGTCGCAGGCTGGGCGATGGCCCTGACAGGGTGAGGAGCTGATCTGTCATTCGGGCCCCGTCCAGGCCAGGCCCGGCCACAGGGCCTCCCGGAGCGGCGACGAGCAGGTTTTTGCATTTTTGGCGTTTGTTGTTTTGTAGTTTTTCCATGTTTTGGTGGCCTCAAACCAAATTTTGTAGTGCTGGTCTCATAGCTAGTCTGTCTTTTTGTAGGCACCAGGGCCCTGGGCCCTGGATTGTTGCCCAAGGGTGCAGCCCCGATTTTTAATCTCAATTGTAGCCACGACTTCCTATGTTTCTAAGGTTTTGGGATCCTTCAACAAAAAACCCGTTGTAAATATACTGTTACTTAACAAAAAAATAATAATAATAATAGTAAAAAATATTATTTTATATGTTTATACTCGTTGTATTATCTTAATAATTATAATAAAATAACATGAAGTCAACTGACATGAGCTCAACTTGTTAACCACCTTGAATTTCAAGGAGGTCCAAGTACAAATCTTGTAAAATATAACACGCATAACTATCCAAAAATACTAGATTAAAGCTATAGGATAAGGCCTATCCAAAAATACTAGATTAAAGCTAGAGGATAAGGCCTATTGAAAAATATATATTTAAGTGAGATTGTTCTTTTGGGTCAAAATTTATACACAAAATTCAATAATCATATTCCTTCATATCCTTTGGAGGCATAGCTTAGTAAACTAGGAAACAATTATATTAGAAGAAAATAAATAATTCATTATTTAGGGATACTTTAGTTGAAAGACATTCCTCCTTACCAATTTTAATTCTAATTATAAATTAAATATTCCAAACGACATTAACTTTTATCAACCTAAGAACTTAAACCGATCTTCCAACAATAAATATATTTATACTAGTACTAATAAATAGATGTGTTTACTTCATATTTAAACACATTGAAGGCTACAAGAATCACTAATCTATTTTCCTTATTTCTAAAAATTTCAAGTTGGGGTTCTAGAATCACATAAATATTATGCTCCTAAAATATTGATAAGCATTGTTCCTTTTGCACCATACAACATAATAAGTATGCATAGTCATTGATAACAATGGAAACTATATAATATAGTAATAAATAAAGAAGGAGGTTGCTTTGATTTATAAGACTCTTTATACCTTATTATATATCTATTTTTCTCACTAACATTGATATCCCTATAATCCATGACAATCTCATAGACTAATTATTTATTTCTTATCAATTAACAATGCAATGTCTTTGTATTATTATATAATGATTTCAAACATTATTTTTGTTGAAAACATACAATAATAGCCAAAGCATACAACTTAGGGCACATTTGAGACCACCCTCCCCATGAATCAAACTTGATCTCCACTAGAAGAGTTGAATGCGTTTATCATTAGGGTGTCCTAGTAGGTACTGATTTCAACATTATGATTTATTACCAAGCTAGCAAACATTGTTCGTCTAATAATATTACCCGTACATTTTTGGAATGACAACTAAGGTAGTGATTTTGTTTATAGTTTTCATAGAATTATTGAACTTAATATCATTATAGAAATTATAATATTATTACCTATACTTATTATATAATATTATTGGACATATTTAAGCTCCCTAAATTTAATATGATCTAATGCCTTAGTTGCAATGTTATTAATGTTCTCTATTTGTATATCATGTAAATATTTGATATTCCCTCAACTACAACTACAATTGAAAGCATTTGTAAACCACCTTCTAAGGATGAGATCCATTATCAAATTTTTTCCTTTTTATGTTGATCAATAGAGATAGATGTTTTGTACCAAGGTTGCTTCCATTAGGTAAGTGAATAGAATATACCTTTTATGACATAAAGCCTACTCTATTAAATGAAGGGTTTATAAATAATCCATCTACTAATGAGAAAACAAAGTTCATTTCCTCATGTGAGGTTACTTTGTGATGCTTAATGGGAGAATTAGGCAAATTTTCACTCATATAATAGAAATAACTCACCATTTGGAGGTTAGTAAATTAATGCATTGTAGCTATGTAATAATCTAGGTTATAATGTACTTGATCCAATTTTTAGTGGGTAGGTTGAAGAAATTTTATATGCTCTTTTTTATAGTCTTATATATATAATATGATGGTTGAGTATTTTAAATGTTTTAACCAAAATTAGGATGTTGAATGATTGAAACTATGAATCAAAGGATTATTTTAAAAAGTTCAAATGAAATATTAAATATATATTTTTTTGAGTATACAAGATATTTGGCAACAACCATTATTTTTAGTAATTGGATAGGGTAGGGTTCAAACTGTAAGGACTGTATCAACAAACCCACCATCTCATTTTCAAGTAACCCGGCGTGAGATGGGGACCATCGGTCACTCGGGGTTTGCACTGTCATCGTCACTTATATAATAGAAATAACTCACCATTTGAAGGTTAGTAAATTAATGCATTGTAGCTATATAATAATCTAGGTTATAATATACTTGATCCAATTTTTAGTGGGCAGGTTGAAGAAATTTTATATGCTCTTTTTTATAGTCATATATAATATGATGGTTGAGTATTTTAAATGTTTTAAGGATGTTGAATGATTGAAACTATGAATCAAAGGATTATTTTAAAAAATTTAAATAAAATATTAAATATAATTGTTTTTTTGGTTATACAAGAGATTTGGCAACAACCACTATTTTTAGTAATTCGACAATAGATGGTTCAAACCACAAAAACTACACCAACAAACCCACCATATCATTTTCGAGTAACTTGGCGTGAGATGGGAACCGCCGGTCACTTGGGGTTCATACCGTCATCATCATGGTCGGGTTTGTCGTGCACTACCTTTGTAAGGGTTAGCTTCCTGCCCAAGGTTTGAACCTAGTTCTCTTCTTGGTAAGTGGGGAACCACACCTACACTTACCAATCTACTAACCTTTTTGAAACCACTTGCACTTTCCTTGAATATTAAATATAACTACTTTTAATTATTTCAATAAATATATAATTGATGTATAAGAATTAACCTAAGTATATCAAAGAATGATCCATGGAAAGTATCACCACTAAACATGTATGAGGCTTTATACTAAAAAATCCATAAATAAAATGAATTTTTGATTGATACTCTATAAGGATATCTCCAAAGCATTCCCATAGTTGTTCCATAAATTAATATCGTTTGCATGTATAACATTTAATAAGAATAGGGAATACACCATGGGCCCAATGATTTTAGCTTTGAGCCAAGTGAATGCTAATTAGTTCATTTATCCTTTGATTCCATGAAGGTTTAACCTTGAATAATATGATCCTTGAATGCTAATTAATTTAAAATTAATTAATTATGGTTAAGTATTTGGATTGGTTTAATAAAAATTTGTATGTTGAATGATAGAAACTATGAATTAAAGGATTATCTTATAATCCTAAATATATAATAAAAAATTTAAATAAAACATTAAATATAATTATTTTTAGATTTTTCTATATTGTTGAAGAATTGACTCAAGTATATCAACGAATAATCCATGAAAAGGATCACTAAATCATTTTATGCTTTAAGCTAACATAAAAGTGAACCTATAGGAGAGAGAGATTTTTTTATTAATATTATTTATAAGAATGACAACTTGAATGCACTGCTATAGTTATTCCCTCAATGAACATAAATTACATTTATTGAGGTTAAGGATTATAGGGAAAACACCTTAGCCCTAATGATTTTAGCTATAATCTAAATGAATGTTAAATTAATTTTTCATTAAAATTTATTTATCTTTGATTTTATGATCACGACATGTAATAAATACTTATATTATTATGTTGATTCCTTCAATATTCATAATACATAATTTTAGGAACTAAATAATTACATTGAAGGAGGAGAAAGACAACAAGAAATAGCTATAAGTATCCATAAACATTTAGTACCAAAGATATGTTGAGAGTCACATAGTTATACTATTTTAATAGTATTGAATATCATACCTCATCATAATATGTTGTTATGCTTATTAATATGATTCGTTGGTTTGGCAGGTTGAATTTTTATAATTATTTACTATCTTCAATGTATACAAATAATAATAATTTTTAAATAGATGGGTGATATACTTGGTATGCTTTTGTCATGGCGTGTTGATTTATTTATATTATTATTATTATTTTGGATGAAAAAGCCATTATATTAATAAAATAATGTTTAATCATACAAAAAAGGGTGGGTGGGATTAGCACATCCCGTAAACCAATACATTAACCATTGTGGTTAAGAGTATACAAGAGTGTCAGAAACAACCCACAAACTGCCAATAACAATTGTCAAAACAGTATTAAATATGCATTCGAAAAGAAAGAAGCCGAGAAATTACTGCCACCTAGAAGGGGAAGGAAGATGCACATGACTCATGATGCAGGGTGCATTCCCCCAATGATCCATGAGGGTACGTGAGTATTGTAGCTCCACCTGTACTTTTTTAACCTATACTTGAATCTGTAACTAGCAATCAAAGAATATATCATATTTATCAGCAATAGAGAAGACATGTCCGACATCTTGCTGAGAAAAAACAGCTCTATTTTGGGACTTCCATAGAAAAAACAAGGTACCAATTCTAAAAATATTCCAAACAACATCCAAGTTGAAGGAAAAAGTAATAGGGTCACCCAAAATAGCATGCACCCAAGTAAAATCCTCCTGCATAAAAGGTCTAAAAAATTCAAGAAGCCACTCCCAAGCTGACTGAGCCCGATCACAAGACCAAAAAACATGCAGTAAATCTTTCGCTTGTCCACAAACCGGGCAAATGAGATTATGAACACCCAGATGCTTGAGCCTACTGCCAACAGGTAACCCTTGATGTAAGAGACTCCAAGCAAAAAAACTTTGTTTAGGTTCAATATAAGTAGCCCAAGCAATCCGAAACCTCTTATTCCATTGGGAGGGAAGAGAGACTAAATTCCATCTTAGAGTGAGCTTATCAAACATTGGAACTTGTGGGGTGAGCCATTTGTAACCAAGATGAGCTTTATATTGCAAACTAGGAAGGTCCCCAGACCAACACCAATCTGACCACCAGGGTTTTTGAAAATACTTATGTAGTTTGCTCCAAATAGAAAATGGAATACTATCAATAACCACCTCATAAGTGTCTCTATCACCAGGATTTAAATTGTGAATTTGACAAAAAATTTCCCAGGGTATCCAACACCTGGCATGTTGGGAGAAGAAATAAAAAATGGAAGCAATACCATGCTTATAGAACCTCTACGCTCTGACCCACTGCACCAGAGCTAAGGGAGAACCTTGCCAAGTGATAATAGGAGACCACCAAATATTCATGGAAGACAAAGAGGCACCTGCTTTGCAAAAACTCCCTTTCCAACTAAGCCAGGGTTTGAAGGCCTCCCAAGCTTTCCAAATACTTTGAATGACAAAAGAACCTTTAACTTTAATAGGGACAAGGGCAGTAAGAATGGATTGCAATCCCACCCCTTTCCAAATTTTCTTCCCCTGAAGCAAACCAGAAGAAATGCATGCCTGACTAGCACTTTCCAAGATTCATCCCCAATTAAAGATCGGGTGATCCATTTAGCACAAAGGGTAAGACCTTGTCGGTGACAATCAAACAAACCCATGCCTCCACAATCCTTGGGCAAACAACAAATTTCCTAGGCTACCCGATGAAAACCTTTCTTGACAGTCTTTGGCCCACAATAAGTCTCTCAGAAGCTTATCCAATTTTTTATAACAAGATTTGGATGGAACCCAACAAGATGAATAATAGACATGGGTAGTGGCTAAAACCTTAGAACAAATCTAAAATTTTCCCGCCAAAGAAAGTTTCTTAATAGTCCAGTAAGAAAGCTTCTTTTCCACTTTATCAATAACATACTGCCACAATTGAGCAGAGGAACCATGAAATGCAAAAGGAATTCCAAGAAATTTAAACACCTCACCTGGATGAATCCAAGTCCATTGGAATTGATGTAACCAGTGTGGCAGTTGAGATTGAGATTGCCAAAAACAAGATGTTTTTTTCCATTGTATAGAAGAACCAGAGGCTAAACAGAACACCTCTAAGCAACTAATAGCCGAGGAAAGGGATTGCTCATCTTCTTGAAGCGTTAAGAAGGAATCATCTACAAAATGACCATTGACCAACTGATGGTCAGAATTAGGGAGAGCAATACCCTTGATTAATCCTTGATCCATCTTATGGGCCAACAAATAGCCAAAAGCCTCTATAGAAATAATGAAAAGATATGGAGCAAGAGGGCACCCTTATCTCACAGAGTGACCAAGAGAAATTGATTGATATTGACTATTATTCAAGGTAAGAACAGTTGAAGCATCTTGAAATAACATAAGAATGGTGCTCACAAATACTGGCCCAAAACCTAGAGCTTGAAGCATGGCAGTTATGAAGTACCACTCCATATTATCATAGGCTTTCTCAAAGTCTATCTTAATGAATAAAGCATCTTGTTCAGAATTTCTTGCCCACTCCATACCTTCCCAAATAGCAAGAACATTATCAAGAATGTATCTTCCCTTAACAAATCCAGTTTGTTCAGGTCTGACAATCAAAGGTAGAATAGATTTAAGCTTAAGCGCAAGGGTTTTAGCAATAATCTTGTAGCTCACATTAAGCAGGGTGATCGGCCTCCAATTGGTGATGAGCTTGGGATATCCATACTTAAGAATAAATTTAACATTGCCTTTGTTAATAATGGAACCTAGTGAACCACATTGCAGGGCTTCAAGATAAACTTTGTGGAGATCAGAACCAAGCATATCCCAAAATTATTTATAGAATTCACATGGGAAGCCATCAAGCCCAGGCACCTTATCATTGGCCATAAGTGACAAGGTAGTTTTTAGATCTTCCAGAGAAAGAGGAGTGTCACAAAATAACATTTGCTCAAGAGAAAGCTTGTTGGGGACAACAACGGTACAATCATCAAGAGCTTGCCTTCTAGCATCATCAAGGGGTTGAGAAGCAAAAACACCTTGATAATGTGAAACAAATACTTTGACAATGTCTAAAATATCTGTAAATCTCTATCCATCAACTTGAATGGCTTGAAACTAAGAATGTTGAGCAGGAGGTCTGAGGCGCTGAAAAAATTCTTTGGTCACTCTGTCCCCCACTTTGAGCCAATGCATTCGAGCACGTAATTGAGCCCCCTTGGCTTCATACAAATCAACATTTTTTAGCTCATGTCGAATGGAAGAAACTTGAGATTGAGCAACAGAGTTGAAAGGAGAGGCTTCAAGCCTGAGACAAGATTTATATAGATCACTTTGCAATGTAGACTTAGTCTATTTTCATCGTTTTGCAACTTCAACACCCAAAGTTCACAACACCTTAGTGGTTCATTGAATGGCAGCATTCCATCATTCAATCCTTCCAGAAATACCATCAGGTCTAGGAATCAAATTCCAAATGTGGCATATATGAGCTTTCATGCTAAATATATGCAAAAAAGAAACATTTAGGTAAAACTCTGAAGAATGCACTCTAGGTTGAAAATTTGACATTGCCACCGAGAATAAAATAGGTGAATGATCAGATAGTGTAGTACCAGGCAAAGTCAACACATATGGTGAAGAAGGCAAAATATGGGAGAACTGAAAGTTGTCACACTCAAAAATCATGGCTCTGTCCAATCTCACCAAAACCCTAGAAGAAGCAGCCTAAAAATTAGACCAGGTGTACCAAAGAGCCTGCGGGAAGTTAGAAGGCGAGAAGCGGGAATTAGGGTCATAAAGGCAAAGCTTTTTTTTTCATAAAAAACCAAGCTTCTCTTTCACCTAAACACCACCACATCGGGACATGACTGACCTTATCAGAATATTTCTCCACCATATTAAAATCTCCATAGAGCACCCAAGTGGCAAATGGTAGATTCATGGCAAGCCATCTCCACAACTCGCATATGTCAGAAGCGACATTTGAGGCATACACATTAACCACCCCAAGCGGTTTTCCACAGATCTCGAGTAAAATCCAGACAGCTTGATTGGATGGGTCAACACCCCAAGTCACAACATTCTTCTGTAATCGAGGCCCAAGGATAGTGATGGCTCCTCCTTTTCTCGGGGAATGCTTTGTGGCAAAAGAGGTACTTTATGGCCACAAAAAATCACATGTACACTGCAGATTGAAATCAAAAATCTTAACTTCTTGTAGACATAAAATATTGAGGCTTCCATGCATTCGAGAAACATTTGACATCTCATTTTGGACCAAATATTTTTTGACCGGGTTCATTAGTCCTCGAACATTCCATAATAAAAAAATCATTGGGATTTGTTAGGATGCATGATCTCCATGACATCCTTTGCATCACCCAAACATGTAAGTGAGCCAAAATAATTGGAGGTCGCATGGAAAGCATCATTGTTTAGTTGTCGATGTTTATCATTTCAAATAGGGCTACGAGAGCGACGGACCTTCAAGGCCTAACCCTCCTCCATTGAAGAATTATCTGGAGCTACCACCACTGAGGCCAAAGAAGGGCCCGACCAAAGAAGTTGAGACACTAGTGGAACTAGGTTTTGCATGTCAACAACCAGAGGGGCCGTATCAACAGGATTCTGAACAACTTTAGCAGAAGCTTGCATGTCTTGAGAAGGAGAAGGGGCAGGTTGTGCAACAAAAATCAAAGCTTCTTGTTGCTTAGTACCATGATATTTCTTGCTAGAGATAGTAGTCCATTCTTCAGTGTTTCCCCGCGAGCCATTAGCAGGAGCCGTAGGAGTGGGCGAGGGATTTGCCTTATATTTCCATTCCATCAAAGGGCACTCCCAAATTTTGTGAGCTACATATTGACACCGATAACAGGTATTGGGTAAATTGATATAGGCAACTCTTTGCCTTATGGATTGGTCCCCAATTTTAATATCAATAAACTCCTGCAAATCCTTAGTAAGGTCAACTTTGATACAAACCCTTCTAGTGGGTCGAGCAGATAAATTTTTTTTTGGCTCAAGGCAAACAAACTTACCTAAAGGGGCAACTAAAGTCTGCAAAAAAACCCAAAGAGGAACAGGAAGACCAAGGAATTCAACCCACATCGGGACTTATTTTAAGTTAATCCTAATTCTAAAAAGGATTTTTTTAATTGTCATTGTGTATGTAGGCCATGCTATAAGGTCCCAAATGTATTATTATTTACGAATATATTATATGGATTCATTTTCATTGGGAATGAGTGTGATATCTAGTGTGATCCTTCTTTTTTATCCATATAAACTTAAAATAATAATAAAATAAAAATTATAATAATATCTGGCTATAGTACAGGCTTTGATTCTTCTTCAGAAGGTCCAAGGTTCAAACCGCGAGTGTGTGAGGGGTGGGTGTGTGATGGCTTTGTGTTAAATTCCCTATTGATAAGTATAGCTCTGGGTCATGGTTTGGAGGAGACTCTTCAGCATTGTACGTTGGTCATTGGGGGTTTCTCACAATAACCAAAAAAAAAAATTATAATAGAAAATTAAATAGCAATGGTTGTAGAAGAGGAAGTGATGAATGGGAAAGGAAGAGATTGAAGTGAGGGAGTAACTGGAGTAAAGGATAGGGGTAATGGAGAAAATAAAGTAAGGAAGGAGGTGGATGTATGGAGAGAAGAAGAAAAGAGGTATGATACAAAAATAACAATGATAATGTTTTTAGGATAATATGAATGAAGAAGGGGATTGTTGGTATTGGGTAAGGAGAATTTATATAAGTACATGCAGATTTGTAATATATGGCTCCAAAAGAATAATATAGTTTTTAAAAATATTATAAATATTCATATTCAATTTTTCGTTCATATTATTGTCTCTTAAAAATTATTTACAAACATGATGCTTATCATAAAAAGTCTCAAGCATGCATGAAAAATAGGGTTATGCATAGCGACTATTTATTGTCAAATTAGCTAAAATTAATATTTTTGAAATTTGGAATTGGCTAATATTTGAGACCCAGAGTTCCATGGAGATGCGTTCCCCCAAGGTATGCCTCTAACATTGGGAACATTTTCCCTCATTCCTCTTTTGGGGGATGACTGGGAAACGTCCTTAGGGATGCCTGAGGTCTATGGACTCCCGTCCCAAGGATGTCCTCTATTTTAGGGAGTCCTTGGGGATGGCCAACCATCCCCCATGCCTGGGCATCTTTAGCTAAAAGAAAAACTAAAAAAAAAAAATTGTTCTTTAGTACATTCTAAGACATTTGTGTTCTTCAATATGTTATTTAGTACATTGTTGAAAATGATGACTTTGAATTTCCACAAATGAAAATTAAAGCAAAAATTACAGTATTCTAAAATTATAGTATTCTAAAGCATGTCCTCAGCCAATCTGTTCTATAAATATTAAAGAAAAAGTTACAGTATTATAAAATTACAAGTGAGGGATAAATATTGTTGATATAATAAGTGAAGATCACTGAATAACATAAAGAGTAATAAAGAGAGACCCTACTCATACTAGTGAAAATTACTTAGAAAGAAAATAAGTTTCTTAATGTCCTCAAATGATCAAAACAGGTATTTGGACTCAAATACTACATTGTGTAACAACAGTCTAGAGAGAGCTGGAAATAGTGTTCCAAAGAAAAACCAAGAATACAAAATTAATAAGAATAAATTTACAAAATCCCTTTAAACAAGGTTAATCAAAATCTTTTGAGAAGGAAGATGACAAGGAAAAAAAGAGTTAAATTGTAGGATGTTAAAAAGTGAAACAAGCAAGTTTTACAGGACTCAAAACAATGTGCCTCTTGAAAACATTTTTGAAAACATTTTTAGATCATGGTTTTGCATATCTTAATTTAGGTTCATATTTCAGAAAATCATGTAAGGTAAAAACATGATGAAGCTATTAGCTAGTAAAAGCAACATGATAACTCTTACTCGAATGACACATTATTTGGTGGGGAAAAGACCTTGGTCCAAAATGCTTCTATTGATGATTTATCTAATGTTCAAGAATGAATATTTTGTAAAATAGATAGCATCCAATTAGATTTATGTTCACTTTTTTTGCTTTTACGTGTGTTCCTTTGTTGCTATAAATGGTTATTGATTTTCTGCAAAGTGGTCTAAATTGTTTGCTTTGTATACACTTCCATTGAGAAAATACATATGAGGAATGTTTGGCATCAACTTGTCTTATTCTTACAAAGAGACAAATCTCATTGAGTTTAGGACATTGACTTCAATGAGAAAATTGTAACTTTTGCTTTAGGACATTGACTTCAATGACAAATCCGCTTAATTTAGAATACTGTAATTTTTGCTTTAATATGTTCTTTATGTTCTTTAGAACATTGTTGAAAATGATGTGTAAAAGTTGAATAATGTGGCATTCATTACTTGAGAAATAGCAACTAATTTGATTAATTGTTAGAGATTGGCAGATTGCACTTGATATCCTTGGATGAACCTTCTAGTTATATTTGTTGAAACAATTAAATGGCTACACTTAGTAACTAATATCAATATGAATATCTTAATATCATTTTTGTTGTGTGTAGAATTCTAAATGTGCAGATTATTCTAAATTTTTTGAAAAATTCAATTTTCATAGTATTATACCAGTTGTCCCCCAACCTTAGTTGTCCCCTAAAATCAACCTACCATCCCCTGTCATCCCCCAAAACCTGTCCTCCCGATCGCCCTGTACCCCAGGTTCGTGGAACCTTGTTGGGACCCTTGACCAAGGTCCATTAACAAAAGTTTTATAGATGCAATTGTTTTTAGGTCGATTCACCCCAATTTTATAATAATTTGAAGCATTACCCCTTATGCATATCCTTGATGAAAAACATGTGTTGACTCCTTGATTTTTGGATTTGATGATACCTAATCAATTTAACTAGATAAAAAATGCAATATTTTTATTTTTATATAATAGATATATCTCTTAGATATTTATAAAATACTTTTTAATTACACATTAAAAATATTATTTTTTCTTGAACCATTTAATATCTTTAATAATATCTTATTGTCCTAACTTCTACGTATATTCTATGATGAATAAAAGATCATGCAACTACATCTATTCATTCTTAGCACTTTTTTTTAATTTTAACAAAAGAAAAAAATACAATAATAATAAAATAATCTATTGTGTAAGGGGAGGATAAAAACATTAATGTATGATGCATGCCATCTACACATCCATACTTGTGAAATCCTCAAGATAATTATTCGCTATTTTTACATAAATATTTTAAAAGAGATTAAAAGAAAATGAAAGCGAGAAAATTGAAAAGTGAAAATTGAAAGGAAAGGTATAAGAAGAATTTATTAGTTGAGGAGTGAAAGTTTAAAAGGAATGAAGATTATTATGAAGAAATATTTTGAAAGTTTAAGAATATTAAGGTTGAAAGGAAAATTATTTAAGTAAACTTGAAAGGAGATATTGTTTATAGTGAAAGCAAAATTGGAAAGAATGCACTTTGAAAATGAAATTTAGGGAAAATAAAACTGAATGGAATTAATTAAAGAAGGAGAATATTTTTATATTTGAAAAAGTATTTGAATAAAGAACTATTTAAGGAGAATTGTTGAAACTATTATTCAAGTGAAAACATTAAGAGAAAAAAATCATTTTTGAGGAGCTGAGAAAACCTTAGGAGCTGAGAATTTGCCTTCATCTGTTTCATGGCTGCCGTAAAACTGGTAGCTTCAACTTATGTTGAAGCTATCGGAGCAAGGAATTGCGTCAAGAAAGAGGTCTCGCAAGTTCGTGCTGAAATTCTTCCACAAGGTAACAATGCCAATCTTGTTGAAATTCTTGTTACTGAGTTTGATAATGAATGCAAGTGGTTAAAGAGCATACCCTTATATGATACTTCTTGGATCATATCCCAAATAATACTTTGATCCGATCTTGGATTCAGCAGTATTAGTAATCTTATGGTATTAAGATAGATAATATCCAAAATTTGTCAAAGGGGTTTTTTCTTTTTTGCTTTGCTGATGCTCAACATGCATAAGATGTTTTTAGTCAGGGTCCCTAGTATGTCCAAAGCTCTTTGCTTATCTTTCAACAGTGGTCCAAATATTTCTCTATCAATGAAGTGCCTGTTTGGGTTGAGTTCCCTGGTATTCCAAAATCCCTTTGGCCATTATTGCAAAGTATTGCTTCCACCATTGGGAAGGTGGTCTTCTTAGAACCAAATAAATTCTATAATATTTGCCATAACAAGCGTGTTTGTTTCAAAGTCAATATTTTAAATGACCTTACAGAGTCTATTGACCTAAATATTGATGACATAGTTTTTACATAGCGTGTTGTGTACATTAATTTGCCCAACATCTGTTACCGTTGTTAATCAACAAAGCACAAAATTAAATATTGTCTACTTATGGTTGATAAGTTCAAATCATGCAATGTTGTTGTTCCTCCTCTTGATCTAACAGTTCCAGTTCTAGGAGCCAAGAATCCTCTAGATGAATGGACTACAATGAAAAACAAGAAAAATCATCCACCTAAGTAGTCGGTGTTGCAGAGAGGTTCTAGTTCCAACCCTCTAATACAAAAAACCTTCAGCACCACACATGTCAGCCCTTCTAGCTCAAACTACTCTAGTGCAACTATCTCCCTCGACACCAGGAGGGTCTCGTTATATATCTACTTAAGATGGAGTTTCACCATCTCTAGTATCATCTTCACCCGATGATATTACTTCTTCCATTCTTAAGCAAGCGTTATCGGAGGCTATGCCATTCTCCAAGTCCCACCATTCACGTAGTTTGGCTCGTGAGGGGTTACATCAAGGAAAGAGATAGTAGATTGAATTTCTTAGGGAAAATCATGAACGATTTCTTAGTAATTCATATAATTCCCTAGGTATGTTAGGAGATTATGAAGATTTTTTTGAGGGAATGAACCTCGATCGTCTACAATGATTTTTGTGTCTTAGAATATGAGAGGACTGATGGATCCAATCCAAAAATATCAGGTCTGTAGAGAGATTCAAAATGTTTCTCGCTTGCATGGCAGTTTGGATTTTTTGTGTCTGCAAGAAGTTAAGGTTGCTGACTTCATTTTGGATAGTACTTGTACTTTTTTATGGCCATCAAGTAAGTTTTTTTGTTCCCATTATACTCCTAGCAGAGGAGGAGTGGTCACTTTTATTTTTCCTAGATGGCATTCTCATATTGTCACATGGGGGTGGACCCCTCAAATTAAGTAGTTTAGACTCTTTTTGAAGTTGGTGGTATCCCATATAGTTTGATTAATATATATGCTTCTAATAATGCACCAGAAAGGTGTACTTTATGGTGATGGCTTGCTCTTTTTCTACCTGAAGCAGTTTGGGTGGTGTGTGATGATTTCAATATGGTGGAGAAACCGATTGAAAAACTTGGCTTCCTCCCTATGTGTTGGAATATTGGTGAGTGAGAAGCATGGTTTTTTTTCAAAAATAAGCTTGGGTTGAGTGACCCTAATTATTGCTTTATACCCATTGATGTTCATGAGTCTATGTGGTATACCTGGTCCAAATTTTAAGCTGGAAATGCCCGTATTTTGAAGTGGCTTGATAGAGCTATGCTATCTGAATATTCTCATTTTCATTTCCATCGCTTGTTGATTTCTTTACCCTTTGTTTCAATTGTTCTTGATACCACTCTTTCTGATCATGCTCCCATTGTGTTTTCCATATTTTGTTCTCCACCTCCGCCTCATCAGTTCAAGTCTCAATTTTATTTGAATATTTATTTTTTGAAACATCAAGCTATGTATGCTCATATTCGTAGGATTTGGAGTCTATTTTATAGACCAACTGGAATTCAAGTTAGAATTTCTTTATGGAATTAAGTTATCTCCAAAACAATTATTCTTCTAAGGAATTTAGGAGTTGAAGTTGCCAAGAGGAGATGAATCTCTAATGCAACCCTTAAAGCTGAACTGGATGACACTTATGTCAGACTAGAAGCAAGCCCTCTAAGCTCTATTATTCAAGCCCAAGTTTCTAGTCTTAGGCACGAGCTTAAAAAAATTGAGCTTTATGAAGCAAGAGGAGCTCAACTTCGTTCTCGACTTCATTGGCTAAAAATTGGCGATAGGGTTTCAAAAGATTTATTTTAAAAAATAAAGCCCTGGTGACAATCCATTCAATTCAATGCTATTCAATATGCAGAGGTTCATTATAATTTGCTTCCTAATATTATTAAATTATTTTTCAAGCATTATCAGAAAGTTTTTTCTTATCAGGAGTTAACTCCTAAATGACAAACTGAAATTCAAGCTTGTTGTGTGGTTGTTCCTGAGAAGCTTTCAGCTCTTCGAAAGGAATTTTGTGAGCATCCTTTATCATTGGATGATCTTATTGAAGCCCTATCTAGGATGGCCAATGATAAAGCTCCAAGATTATATGGATTTCTTTGTGAATTTTATAAGTAGTATTGGGACATGGTTGGGCTGGATTTATTGTATGTTTATCAGGATGTAATGAATGTTGGCTCTTTAGGTTCTGTAATTAATAAGGGCAATGTTAAATTCATCACTAATTAGGGGATCTAGAAGTTCTCACAAATTGGAGGCCTATTACCTTACTCAATGTGAATTAAAAAATTATTTCTAAGGCTTTGGCCTTATGCCTTAGACCTTTGTTGCCACTTATTATTCATCCTAAGAAAACTGGGTTTGTGCAAAGTAGATATATTATGGATAATGTAATTTTTTTTTGGGAGGGCATGGAATGGGCTAGAGCCACTCAACAAAATACTCTTTTCATAAAGATTGATTTTGAGAAATCCTATGATAGGATTGAATGGAATTTCATCCTTACCATGCTTCAAGATCTTGATTTTGGGCCACATTTCTTGATCTCGATTAGTATGATTTTTGCAGATGCTTCAACCATTCTTTGAAAAAATATCAGTCTAAATCAATTGGATTATTCATATTTATCAAACAGGGTTGTCCTTTGGCTCCTTCTTTTTTCATATTGGTAGTTGAAGCTTTTGTATACCTTCTTTCTAACCAAGTGAGTCAAGATAATATTAGGGGTATTTCTTTACCTGGAGAATCTTATCAAATTATAAATGGATATTTTATAGATGATTCTTTTTTGACTCTTCATGAGGATGAATACTCTATCAAAAAAGCTCTATATTATCTAGATATTTTTTGCAATGCATCAAGATATAGCATTCAATGGAGGAAGACCTCATGCTATAGGCAGTCCTCTTTGGACCTTCCAAGCTGGCTTGAAATCTTCCAGTAGCATTGGATCCAACCAAGGGAGATGTTTAAATTTCTTGGCATCCTATTTTATTTCTAGAGTTCACCTACTATCTTGTGAAATTATGTTTTACATAAAGTGGAGAAAATTTTTCCTTTTGGATCACCAAAAAACTTACTCTAGCTGGTAAGTTTTAGGTGTGTTCCAAAATAATTGTTTCTACTCATGTGTACTATTCATCTTGTTGGGCCCCTTCTCAAGCCTGCTATAAAAAGTTGAAAAAGCTTTTAAAGTATTTTCTTTGGGCTAACTCATAACATAAACAAGGGTTTCATACAGTTGCCTAGGAAATTTACTGTCTTCCCAAAATATTAGGAGGTATGGGATTGCATGATTGTCAAATATAAGGTTTTGCTTTATCTGCTAAATGGATTCTTCGATCCTTAAGTGGTTTTGAAGCTTAGAAAGTTCTCATTCGGCACTCCATATCCATTGGTTTACCTCTTGGCAGGAAGGCTTGGAAAGATATGAATTTTCAATCCCTCCTGGTTGCTTCTATCCCAATTAAAATTTAATCCTCTTTTGTCATTCAAAGCATATGGAGGGCTTGGGAGAAAATTAAGCCCTGGTTGATTTGTGTAGGAGATGAGCATCAAAAATGTTCTTCTATTTCAACTTATAATGTTTGGTGGTCACCTTTTATTACTCTTCAAGGTTCCCCTCTTGCTTTTGTGCAATGGATTCATGCTCAATGGTTCTTTAGGAAAGGGATTTCAACAGTGGCATACTTTTTTATTAGCTATTACAAGGATTAGATCCCATGGGATGATTTTAGGAGATTGTTTGGTCTATGACCAGATGATAAGATTACTTATGACACTATTTTAGATTGTATCCCCTTTTACCTTTGGCCCATGATCTATAGACATTCTCAAAAGCCTTGGTGGTTTGATTGGGGATGGTTTAATAAAATCCCACTTCTTACTTACAAACCTAAGTTAGGGTATGATTGGCTTACTAACAATGTCCCTATGGTTCAAATACTCAATGCCCGATGGGATCTTCTTTCCACTCAAAGTCATTGGAGTCAAATATTTAAAATGGCTTGGGTAGGATATATTGAACCTAAATAGATTTTCTTTACTTGGAGCCTCTTATCATATGGTCTTCCTCTTGGAAAAATATTAAACTACCTTGGAATAGAGAATTATTCTTGTTATTTTTGGGGTGCTTCATAGGATCCACTTCATCTTTTTTGGTAATGCAGGAAAGCTCGAATGGCCTGGGATTGGCTTGAGACCTTCTTTCAGCCTCATATGACCAATTCATTCACTTGGCATCATGTTTTGCTTGGTGATCCACCAAATTTTTCCTTTCCCTTGTTGGAAGTGTGGAACATTCTTCGCATTAGTGTGATCTTTCATGTTTGTAAAACTTGTAACAAAATTCTCTTTTCTTAGTAGCATAGTTCATATGAATTTTCAATTGCTGATAAGTACACAATTTACTCTAATTTTTGGCTCCAGATTTCAATTCAAGTGGAGAAATTTTATATAGAGGTGGAGCATCTTCATGCTCTTATGCAGCACTAGGGTAATTCCCCATGTACGGTCATCTGAGTGCCTTCTATACAGCCTTCTTGATCTTATCTATGATGACATTGATTGTTTTGGTACAAGTGATAATGTTGGCATACCTGGGGAGGATGGATGGCTCATTTCCATTCATTCTAATATCGATTGTTAGCATCTAGAAGGTGATGGAAATTAACCTCTTGAGTATACCTCCATGATTGACATGATTTAATGCATGTTTTTTGGTGTTGTGGTTGGTTACGGGTTTAACCTTGTTTTTATTGTTTTGAGTAACGTTGCCTAACTCCACTTGAGTTAGTGTGACTACATATTGGAGTGTGTCTAAAAACTTTTTTTTTTTGTTGTTAAAACTTGTATTTTTAAATTAATTAAAATTTAGGCCTTTACATTCAAAAATATTAAGAATTGATAGAATAAGTTTATTAAAAGAAAGAGTTTCAAAATATATTTGTGAAGAAAATTAATTAGTAAAGTGAGCATATTTTTAAAACAAAGGGATTATAGAATAATTGAAGGAAAATATTACAATAATAAATATTGAAAAATAAAGATATTATTATTCAAAGGAGAGTCTGGAAAGAACTTTTCCAAAATTATTTTGAAGAAAATAAAATAAAATAAGATTTTGAAGGAAAGGAAAATATTAAAAAAGAAGAAATTCGATTGCATTTGATATTGTGAAAAAAAGGTACATTGTTGAAGAATTATTTTTTTCAAAACAAAGACATTGAAGGTAAAAATTTCATAGCAAAAGGAAAGCTACAAATTACAAAGATACTAATATTAACCTTTGAAGTATCTAATGAACATTTAAGGAAAATTTAATGGAGTAAATTATTTAAAGTCATTCAAAAGAAGCCTTAAGAAAATAGTGAATATTCATTATTGGATCTATATAGATTTTTCAAAAGTCTAGGATAAGTTTTGAGATGCCATCCATGTTCAAATTCCAAATGGTTACAAAATGGCTTTTAGGAGCTTATAAGTAAATCAAATTTGAATTGATAAAGGAACAAACTAAGGTATCATAGAAAATAAAATACAATTTATAGAAGTATATTAAAGTTGGGAATTGAAAAAATGAATCAAGTAAAAGTAGAATTTTTAGACAATACTTTCATTTCTTGCAAAAAATCACCAAGTAACATAGTAAATTTATCTACCATATAGAATCAAATAAAATAGATAAGAAGAACTCTTATTATGGCAAAATAAATAGATAAGCAATATAAAATAATGACTAATTAAAAACATGATGTATGTGATCTACTTCAATGTGACACTAATAATCTTCATCAAAAGAAAACTACAAATTATAATTTAAAACTCATGATGAAAGAAACTTGTTGTACTTTGGAGTCCATGAAGGCTCATAGTAGTGATGCATGTGATGAGTATTTATTGAAAGTAAATACAAATGGGTTGAACAATAATATTGAAAATGATTCAATTTTTTTTATTATGTAAAAAATAATTGTATGAAAATCAATATATATGATAACAAGAACATTGATAAGGATAACCCTATATATGTTTTGAAGCCTTCAAATACTAATAGGTATTATGGATATTTCAATAATAGTGCCAATTATGATGATCTACTATTTACAAATAGTATAAGAATATAGAATAACAAATTTGGAATTAACAAATTCAGAACAATGATAAGGGATGTTAATTTAATAACACAAAAATATGAAGATAAAAGTGTGATAGGTACATGTAACAACTACTATTAGTATTGGGATAGATATAGGTACTACTTGAATAAATATAAAGATAAAGTTTCAAAACTGATCAAGGCACAATGTTACCATGAAAAAGGGCAAGATATGATCTAGAAAGAATGCAAGAACCAATGTCACTACAAGAGTCAAATCAGGAAGACCAAGACCAAAATGAAATATTGAAAGCATACCAAATAATGTAATATAGGGGTTGTTGGATTTTATTACATTATTTGGTACCTTGAAAATACATTGCAAGAACCTTATAAATATTTTATAAATAGTTTGAGTCTAGAGTCTTGTAAATATTTTTTAAATATATGGTGCTTGAGATGGCAACTAAATTTCTTCAACCTTGCATGTAGCTACACCCTTTCATTGTCTTATTAGCCCAATATTTCTTACCAACTATTGATAATTTTATCAACTCTTTCTTTCTTAGCTTTCTCTAGCTAATGGTGGTTCTCTCCAATGCTTCTTGCTTTGATTTCTCCAACTAATGATGGCTCTCCAACACTTCTTGCTTACATTTCTCTAGTTAATAGTGGAATTCTCCAATGCAGGTGGTCCCAAGATACTTCACTCCAGATGGTTTGAAGAAATTGTTTTTAGCCCTAAAACTATTCTTATTCTAAAATTTTGATAACATTTGTTTAAGTAATAAGCTCCTTACTTGCACCTTGATTTCACTATTTTCCATTATACTATTTCTCTTGCAAATATTGTGTTAGACTTACCTTGTTGACATCGATATGCTTGTCTAGCTTGGTCTTCTTGTGATGTAGATTGACTTGCACCATAAACATTACTTGATATGAGACCAATTGGTGTTGAATCTTATGGTTCAAATGCTAGTTTGATGAGCCTTTTGTTGGATCTCTCCTTTATTTTGAAATGGCTTCTTGAAGACTATGTTTTTTAGCCATTGTAATACCTTTTAGAGGTTGTATATTTTGTCCTTATTGGTTGCCTTTTAAAGGAGAATAGTGTTGCTTCTCATGTAATTTAAATGTCCATATAATAGTTAATATAAAACACCTTAACTTACACCAAAGTTTTAGGTCGTCTATCTTCTTCTCCAAATTTCTAACTTATTTGATGAAGTGGATTCTTTAGGGTAGATAGTAATATAAAAACACTAACCTTTAACTCACTTTATTGAATAATTTACACTAATAAATTCAAGCAACTAATATGCCCTTATTTTGGTGACTTTATTTCACCAAGATATGTTGCAGGTTTTATGTGCTCAACAGTGTCCTTTGAAACTTCAACTTAATCTTGATTGTGCAATAATTCTTACCTTTAAATAATATTTAATACACTTAAAAAAATCTCGAGTATAACTGGTATAGTGCACTATTAATATCACCTTATTTCTCCTTAAATATATCTTGTAATATGTACTAATAACAACTCTCAAATGCACTATAATCTCTGCAACTCTCACTTAAGAGTAATGTCTTCTAGATAATAGAATGATATTTTTATTTCTATCAATAGTTATCTAACTCCTATTTTAATATGCAGGTATTGACCCTATAATAAACTATCTTCTGAAATCCCTTGAATAATTTAATATGCAACCTTCTCTTTGCAACTTTTAAACCCTAACAAGGTGCCAAATGAAACTTGATAACAAACCAAATAATTAAATTTTAACTAATGAACCTTCTTGCACCTAAGTTTCTTACCTTAATAATATCTATAGATGAAGGATTGTGAGGTGATTAGATTCACCTTATAGCTACATTTTACTGGATGAACTTGTAGCTCTTCTTAACTGTCCAAAATAGTTCTTTAGCTCACCTATTTGCAGCTTTGAACCTTATCTAACTTGTTGCCTTGATACTATATTTTGGTAGCTTCAAATTTCCTTTAGAATGCACTCTATAAATTTGATCTTTTGTATCTAGTAATGTTGTTGTAATTGTTACTTTCTTGCTAATCTCAAATCTAGATATTTTAGATTGCAAAGTAGTCAATATCTCCAATAAAATGTTGTACTTGAATATAAAAAATTTGGTAGAAAACTCCTCCAAATTGTGGTTGAGACTTCAATAACCCTTAAGTTTTTTGTTTTAGAAACCAACAATCTCCTATATCCAAAATGACCTTCAAGCCATCAATAGAAATCTTGAAACCTCTCAATTTTGGTAGTTTTTCAATCTCCTTTCTCCTTCTTCCTCCTTGTCAAATTCTGACTTCAATCTAGGTATTCTTCTCAAGAATTTTAAAGTATTGATGTCTTCATCAATATCCTCAAAAATTTGGCAAGCTTCTTGCCCAATCTATCTCTATTTGGGCTTGTTATCAGATGCCAACAATTGTTCCAAAATCTTTCTTTATCAAGAACTTCCCCTTGGTGGTAAATTTCTCCAATGAGTTTGTTGGACATTTTGAGTAGATAAGTTGTCATTGATGTCAAGAGTGAGTGGTCATTGATGTCAAGCTTTCAGCACCAGCCAGTGGTAGCTTCAGTGGGCAACATCAGTTTTAGGTTCTCTAATATGTGCAAAAGATAGCCCGGTTTCAGGAGATCATATGTGGACCAAAGTGCAAAAGAAGATGCCCAAGTAAATAATATTATAATATTTTTATAATATTATAAAAGGAGGTTTTAAATTAATTATAAATTAATTAATATAATTTTTATTATAAATTAATTTATAATTTAATTTACTTAACCTAAGTTATGTAAATTAATTATTAATTAGTTTTAATATTAATTATAAAGTTAATTTATATTAATGTTTTAACCCAAAGGTGGGTTATTAAAATCATAATTCGAATTACTAAAAGCACCGACGTGGGAGAAAAATCAAATCGTGTATAAAAAGGGGGATCCACCCACCTTAGAACTTACCATGCCTTCGTTCAAAAATTAATGTGAATTGCTTGCGACGCGTGCTACAACGAAGTGGAGAGAGTAGTGGACTTTGAAGAAGTCAAAAGGCGCACGAGGCATAAGGTGGAGGAAGTGCTTTTTCCTTCACGTGGGGACTATAGCCCATGCGGTGGGCTCCCAAGCGCTAAGGCGCTTAGGCCTTAGGGAGACGGCGGATCGAATCACGTCGAAACCCCTTTTTGGGGAAAGCAAGGTATGCATTGGAATTTAGGCATCAAAATTTTTGGAAGTGGTTGTTGAAAAATTAAAAATTAATTTTTGCATTATATTTGGTTTATAAGGTTGCATGGGGAGTTATAAGGGTTATGCAAATTAAATTTTTTGATGTCATTTGCTTTAATGGTTGGAAAGAGTTGTAAGGTGTTTGTGAAGTGTTGGATATTATTTTAAGTAAGGAGTTTATAAGGTGTATCAAAGAAATTATTTTTTCATGTATGGTATGATGAGTGTTATTTTTAAAAGGGAGTTATAAGGCATAAATTGAGTTGTGATTATTTCTATCCAAGGAATATTTTGAGAAAGTGTTGGAATAATATTTTGTTATCTAACCATTGGAATTGGAGAGAAGGAAATTATGATTGAGACAGGTTTTCTAAAGGCACTTTTACATCCAACAAAAGGTATGGGCATATTCTTCCTAGTGAGTGATTGTTGAAAGTTGTGAATGAAAAGTTGGAGTGAAAAGGATTGTTTGGTTAAGCATTGTTGAGTGTGTTTTTAATTAATGCTTCAAGGTTTTCTGGAATTGAGAGTTGTTGATAAAACCTTGTTTTATAAGCATTGTTGTTGAAGTGATTAAGTTGAGTGAAGAACTTGAACTAGGGTTTGAAAAGAACATGAGTATCATTGTTATGTGAGATTGGTTGATAAGCATTGTTGGAAACATTTGAGTGAGTGTTCATATGTTTGGACTAGGATTTGTGAGCAAGGATTATTTCATTGAGTGATTGATTGAGTAGAGTTGGTTGAGACTAGTCAAGTGGATGTGTGAAGTGATAGCTCAAGTTCTATGAAACAAATTGTTCTATATTATGAATTGATTTGAGAAAGAGGTTGAGTGTTGATGAGTGTGAAACATATTGAGTCTCTAACAATTCTCTATATGTTTCTAAAAGAGAGATTGAAAGTGATTGAGAGTTAGGTGAGTGTGAAGCATATTGAGTCTCTAAAAATTCTCTATATGTTTCTAAAAGAGTGAGTGAAAGTGATTGAGCATTGAGGTGAATGTGAAGCATATTGAGTCTCTAACAATTCTCTATATGTTTCTAAAAGAGTGATTGAAAGTGATTGAGCATTGAGGTATATGTGAAGCATATTGAGTCTCTAACAATTCTCTATATGTTTCTAAAAGAGTGATTGAAAGTGATTGAGCATTGTGATGAATGTGAAGCATATTGAGTCTCTAACAATTCTCTTTATGTTTCTATGAGATTGGACAAGTTCTAGTGTGGACTTGTTGAGAATATTTGAGGTAATTCTTTGAGAAGAATTATGGATAGATTTGTGTGAGCTTTTATGGAAGCTTACAATACAAATTGAGAGCAGATTTGAATAAGTTCTAGTGAGGACTTATTGAGCAGATTTGGACAAGTTCTAGTGAGGACTTGTTGAGAGCAGATTGGACAAGTTCTTGAGAGGACTTGTGGATAGATTAGTGTGAGATTTTGTGGAAGCTTACAAGGTAGATTTGAGATAAGTCTTTGAGAAGACTTGAGAGAAGAGTTGATTGATTGATTTGTTCAAACCTTGAGTTAAGGTTTGGGGTAGATCTAGCAGAGTTGATTTGTGATTAGATCAAGCTTTGTGTTAAGGCTTGAGGATAGAGATTGAGGATAGATTTGTGCTAGACCAAAGGACTATGTTTAGTGTAGATCAGAGGATAGAGATTGAGGATAGATTTGTGCTAGACATGTTTAGTGTAAACTATTTTAGTGCAAATCAAAGGATAGATATTGAGGATATATTTGTGCTAGACCAAAGGACTATGTTTAGTATAGATTTAAGGATAGATTTTGGTGCATATTTGAGGATAAGTTTGTGCTAGACCAGAGATAGATATTGAGAAGATTTGTGCTAGATCGAAGGACTATGTTTAGTGCAAATTTGAGACAGATATTTGAAGGTGACAAAGTATAGAGGATGACAATATCTAGTGGATAGAGATCCATTAGCCAAGGTAGTGAGGACAAGTGTCTTCAGTGGATAGAGATCCATTAGCCAGAGTAGTGGGGGCAACAGTTCTTCTAGAAGATCACCAGATAGAGCTAAGGAGAAAGGAGTTCTCCTATGGATAGAGATCCACAAACTTGATTAGGGGATTGGTGTCTCATTTGGAAAGAGGTCCATAAACATTGTAATAGGGAAAGGATTCCCAAGAGATTTATTGAGAAAATTTTAGTGAAATATTTTCTCCGTGGAGTAGCCCACATTGGGTGAACCACGTTAAATTGGTGTCTCTATTGTGTGTGATGATTTGTGCATTGCTTTGGTTACTGCTATTGATATTGCCATTGATTATATTGGATAATACTATTTGGGAAAGAAAAGTAAAAAGTGGTCTTCTATTGTTCACCCCCCTCTTAGTATAAGCTTGTGTTCTTCAATTGGTATCAGAGTTGGTTCCTTCTAAAAAGGTTTAACAGCTTGAAGGAAGATCTTACAAGAACACAAATGGAAAAGAAAGGAAAAAGTAGAACCATGAGATACAAGAAGAAAAGAACACACATGGTCATGAAAGAAAAGGAAGATGAATTCAATGTTGTTATTTTGGGAGGAAGAATGGAAATAGATTCAAGAGATGAATCAAGCAGTGGAGAGATAACCAGATTGATAAAGTTTTGTACCAGATGTAGGAAGACAGGTCACCTTGTAGCTCATTGTTCACAAGAAGGTGAAGAATGTTTTGTTTGTGGTCAACTCGATCATGATGCAGGTTATTGCAATGGGTTTAGTAGCGGTGAAGATGAAGATGATACTTTTAGAATTGAAGTCCTAGAGGATGGTTCAGAAAAGGATAACAGGGATAGTCAAAATAGGTATGAAGAAGAAACTCTACTTTGGACAATAGAAGAAATTGAAGACCAAATAAAATAGAAAAGGAGGAAGTCACTCTTAAGGAACTTGTTGAGTTGAAAAAGGAGAACTTAGAATTAAAGGCTCAAATACAAGAGGATGAGAAATGTAAGACAAAGCTTCTACAAGATCTCTTTGACTTGAAATATAAGGTTGAAAAGGCAAGGAAAGTTGAAAAAGGTATGGTTGAACAATCAAAGGTAAAAGAGCTAGAATGTGAAAGACTTATTGTTGATATTGAAGAATTAAAAAGGGAGAACTCAGGATTAAGGGTTCAAGCTCAAGAAGATGAGAAAGCAAAAGCAAAGTTTCTACAAGAACTCACTAACTTCAAAATTAAGGTTGAAGAAGCAAGGAAAATGGAAGAAGGTATGACTGAAGAATTAAAGATAAAAGATCTAGAGTGTGAAAAATTAGAACATGAGATAGTTTCACTAAGGATGGAAGTAAAAGGTCCAAGGACAAGCTACACAAGTTTGAGAAAAATTCAAAGACTTTGGACAGGATTATCAATGCACAAAGATCATCAATCACAAAAATAAGACTTAGTTTTGAAGAAGAACAAGGGAAACAGGAAGCAGAAAAAGGAGAGTCAAGCTCAAGCACCAGAGAAGAAGAAGCATCAAAATAAGTAAGTAAAAGAAAGAGTGAGACTTCTAAGGATAATTTGGACAATAGAAAGTTCAACAAGGAAAGGAACAATGCACAAAGAAGAAATGGATGGAACATTAATCATAATAGGGTAGGAGAGACTAAGAGACCAATGAGGTCAAGGCAAGGTAACTTCAATGGATGATGCTTCTCATGTCATAGATTTGGGCACAAGGCTTCACAGTGCAGGACACATGAAAGACAAGAATATGGGAACTTTAGGAACAGGCAACTTTTCCATGGGTATTGCTACTCATGTAATCAGTTTGGTCACAAGGCAATGAATTGCAGGGTTCATGACAGAAAAGGATATGGCTTCACCAGGAGAAATCCCAAGACATTTGCACCTCCAAGGAATAATAGCATTAAGTGTTATAAGTGCAATAATGATGGACATATAACAAAGTGGTGTAGAGAAGACATTCCAGAATCAAGCATGAATAGGAACATGAACAAGAACAAGAATATGGACATGGACAAGAATAGGAATAGGAACAGGAATATGGATATGAATAGGAATAGGAATATGGACATGGATAGGGATAAAAACAGGAATAATCAAAGAAATTAGAAGGATCAGATGAGAAGGAAAGAGGATAAAGGTAAAGACCAGTGCTTGCTAGGAGTAGAAATACTCCCACCCTAGAATTAACCACCTCAAGAGGAGGTGGGGGAGGGGCTAAGCTAAGAGACTCATTCTTAGCCCCGAGCCCCAAAGGTGACCCTTTTCCATTGATGTCAAAGGGGGAGATATTTGAGTAAGGGGGAGATATTTGGTTTAAGAAGAGAGCATTGAGTCAGGGGGAGCAATGTCCCAGGGGGAGCAGAATAAGAAAAAGGTCAAGTGTTTGGTAAAAATAATTTGGGTTACCATCAATGACAAAGGGGGATATTGTTGGACATTTTGAGTAGATAAGTTGTCATTGATGTCAAGAGTGAGTGGTCATTGATGTCAAGATTTCAGCACCAGTCAGTGGCTACATCAGTGGGCAACATCAGTTTCAGGTTCTCCAATATGTGCAAAAGATAGCCTAGTTTCAGGAGATCAGATGTGGACCAAAGTGCAAAAGAAGATGCCCAAGTAAATAATATTATAATATTTTTATAATATTATAAAAGGAGGTTTTAAATTAATTATAAATTAATTAATATAATTTTTATTATAAATTAATTTATAATTTAATTTACTTAACCTAAGTTATGTAAATTAATTATTAATTAGTTTTAATATTAATTATAAAGTTAATTTATATTAATGTTTTAACCCAAAGGTGGGTTATTAAAATCATAATTCAAATTTTAATTTGAATTACTAAAAGCGTCGACGTGGGAGAAAAATCAAATCATGTATAAAAAGGGGGATCCACCCACCTTAGAACTTACCATGCCTTCGTTCAAAAATTAATGTGAATTGCTTGCGACGCATGCTACAACGAAGTGGAGAGAGTAGTGGACTTTGAAGAAGTCAAAAGGCGCATGAGGCATAAGGTGGAGGAAGTGCTTTTTCCTTCACGTGGGGACTATAGCCCACGTGGTGGGCTCCCAAGCGCTAAGGCGCTTAGGCCTTAGGGAGACGGCGGATCGAATCATGCCAAAACCTCTTTTTGGGGAAAGCAAGGTATGCATTGGAATTTAGGCACCAAAAATTTTGGAAGTGGTTGTTGAAAAATTAAAAATTAATTTTTGCATTATATTTGGTTTATAAGGTTGCATGGGGAGTTATAAGGGTTATGCAAATTAAATTTTGATATCATTTGCTTTAATGGTTGGAAAGAGTTGTAAGGTGTTTGTGAAGTGTTGTATATTATTTTAAGTAAGGAGTTTATAAGGTGTATCAAAGAAATTATTTTTCATGTATGGTATGATGAGTGTTATTTTTAAAAGGGAGTTATAAGGCATAATTAAGTTGTGATTGTTTATGTCCAAGGAATATTTTGAGAAAGTGTTGGAATAATATTTTGTTATCTAACCATTGGAATTGGAGAGAAGGAAATTGTGATTTAGACAGGTTTTCCAAGGGCACTTCTACATCCAACAAAAGGTATGGGCATATTCTTCCTAGTGAGTGATTGTTGAAAGTTGTGAATGAAAAGTTGGAGTGAAAAGGATTGTTTGGTTAAGCATTGTTGAGTGTGTTTTTAATTAATGCTTCAAGGTTTTCTGGAATTGAGAGTTGTTGATAAAACCTTGTTTTATAAGCATTGTTGTTGAAGTGATTAAGTTGAGTGAAGAACTTGAACTAGGGTTTGCAAAGAACATGAGTATCATTGTTATGTGAGATTGGTTGATAAGCATTGTTGGAAATATTTGAGTGAGTGTTCATATGTTTGGACTAGGATTTGTGAGCAAGGATTATTTCATTGAGTGATTGATTGAGTAGAGTTGGTTGAGCCTAGTCAAGTGGATGTGTGAAGTGATAGCTCAAGTTCTATGAAACAAATTATTCTATATTCTGAATTGATTTGAGAAAGAGGTTGAGTGTAGATGAGTGTGAAACATATTGAGTCTCTAACAATTCTCTATATGTTTCTAAAAGAGTGATTGAAAGTGATTGAGAGTTGTGTGAGTGTGAAGCATATTGAGTCTCTAACAATTCTCTATATGTTTCTAAAAGAGTGATTGAAAGTGATTGAGCATTGAGGTGAATGTGAAGCATATTGAGTCTCTAACAATTCTCTATATGTTTCTAAAAGAGTGATTGAAAGTGATTGAGCATTGAAGTAAATATGAAGCATATTGAGTCTCTAAAAATTCTCTATATGTTTCTAAAAGAGTGATTGAAAGTGATTGAGCATTGTGATGAATGTGAAGCATATTGAGTCTCTAACAATTCTCTTTATGTTTCTATGAGATTGGACAAGTTCTAGTGTGGACTTGTTGAGAATATTTGAGATAAGTCTCTAGAGAGGACTTGTGGATAGATTTGTGTAAGATTTTGTGGAAGATTACAATATAGATTGAGAGAATGAAAGATAGGAGACTTATTGAGCAGATTTGGACAAGTTCTAGTGAGGACTTGTTGAGAAAATTTGGACAAGTTCTAGAGAGGACTTGTGGACATATTAGTGTGAGCTTTTGTGGAAGCTTACAAGGTAGATTTGAGACAAGTCTTTGAGAAGACTTGAGAGTAGAGTTGATTGATTGATTTGTTCAAACCTTGAGTTAAGGTTTGGGGCAGATCTAGCAGAGTTGATTTGTGATTGGATCAAGCTTTGTGTTAAGGCTTGAGGAAGATATTGAGGATAAAATTTTGCTAGATCGAAGGACTGTGTTTAGTGGATCGAGAGAGGAAATTGGGGAGGAGATAGAGGATAGATATTGAGGATAAATTTGTGCTAGACCGAAGGACTATGTTTAGTGTAGATCAGAGGATAGATATTGAGGATAGATTTGTGCTAGACCGAAGGACTATGTTTAGTATATATTTGAGGATAGATTTTGGTGTATATTTGAGGATAAGTTTGTGCCAGAACAGAGATAGATATTGAGCAGATTTGTGCTAGACCAAAGGACTATGTTTAGTGTAGATTTGAGAGAGAGCTTTGAAGGTGATAGAGTATAGAGGATGATAGTCTCCAGTGGATAGAGATCCATTAGCCAGGGTAGTGAGGACAGGTGTCTTCAGTGGATAGAGATCCATTAGCCAGAGCAGTGGGGGCAACAGTTCTTCTAGAAGATCACTAGCCAGAGCAAGAGGAGAAAGGAGTTCTCCTATGGATAGAGATCCATGAACTTGATTAGGGTATTGGTGTCTCCTTTGGATAGAGGTCCATAAACATTGTAATAGGGAAAGGATTCCCAAGATATTTATTGAGAAAATTTTAGTGAAATATTTTCTCCGTGGAGTAGCCCACATTGGGTGAACCACGTTAAATTGGTGTCTCTATTGTGTGTGATGATTTGTGCATTTCTTTAGTTACTACTATTGATATTGCCATTTATTATATTGGATAATATTATTTGGGAAAGAAAAGTAAAAAGTGGTCTTATACTATTCCTTGTGTTCTTCAGAGTTCTCCTAGAAACTCATTCAATGGCCTTCTCTGAATCTCCTTCAATGAGGCTCACCAAGCGTTCTCATTGTTTTCCTTGAGATATATTCTCTAGGGTCTTCACTCTCATACATTATGTGGTATTCCAAATGAGACATTTTCTTCAACCTTCTATTATGGAAGTTTTGGAAATGAGATATTCCCCTTGGATCTTTGAAATCTACTACTAGTAGTATTTGGAATTGGACCTTTTCTAGTCCTTCTTAATCTCCAATATTCCAATATTGGATGTTCTTCAATGAAACCTTCTATGGGTCTCTTCAAATTATTCAAGGTGAAGTCTTCAATATTCAATGGAGATCACCAATCTCCTATCTTCATTGGGACTCTTCTAGAGTCTCTTCAATCTATTATTTATAGTCTTCAATGGAGATCACCATACTCCAATATTCTCCTTAACTCTTCTCTAGATTCTCTTCTTCAAATCTACAATAAGGCTCCTATGGCCTTTTCTTCTTCTGCTCTCTATAGGTCTACAATCTCTAGTAATGGGACCTTTTCTATAGACCTCCAAATCTTCAATATTCCATTTGTTGCTTCTAGTGTTGGATTGATTCCAAAGAAGATGTTCTTCCTAGCTTTCTGTAGGAAGCTTCCCAAATTTCTTTGAATCTCCTTTTCCTTTAGTAAAGTATTAGGAATATTATGGAAGAAATTCTAAATTTAAAGATAATCAATATTCACTGGTTGATTTGTAAATCTAGTGGAATTAATGTTGAGTCCTAGTATTCACGAGTTTTTTTGCAACTTTGTGGAATGATTCTAGCCAAATGCAATCTAAAAATTCTGAAAATGAGATATTTGGATTCCTACCAATCTCACTTGTGGCTCTTCCTATTTCATATTGATCTTCTATGTGCTATGATACCATTATTAGCTTTTAATGAGTATATGATATAGGAAATGCAACCAGAAGATGCAAGATAATAACACTATGATATCTATATGATGTCACTATAATATGTAGGAAAAATATAAGATAAAATTTTGGAATAACTCAAAAGTATACCATTAATGAAGGCTCACAAAAATAGTACAATGTAGTATGATGGAGGATATGAAAACTACATAAAATAATATTTAGGAACTACATTGTACTAATTATTCCACTATTCTATACACTCTCTTTTCTATATGTTACCACACACACTATATCCTCTACTACCCTGATTTCACTCACTATAAGGCTTATATATAATAAGATATATCCCTTGGTCCTTAATCTACCTATAAATATTCATCTACCTTTATTATGACTCATGTACAAGTGAAATCCTTGTACATTTACATCATTGCACATTGAAATTTGTGCATTTATTACATTCCTTGAAGTAACTACTTAAATTTACTCTAAAGTAAACTTCTACTCTAGTCATTTACCCAAGGTGGTCATTGACATGTACCCAATAATTTAATATAATATAAACATTATTTAGAAAAAACCCTATTATTTTCTAAAACATATTCATGATTCCACTAAATTTATTAAATTATGAATACAATAAGCACCTCCAAGCAACTTGATCAATGGGATAGGTGTAATGACCACAAATTAGAATAGAAAAAGGACATGGGAGAAGCGGATGATGAATCACATGGATAATTAATGGTAGGATTAATTACAAAAGGATATTGTATCTTAAATGGTGGTAGAAGTACTATTGAGAGTGGTATGGAAGTTGTGGTGCAAGGATAAAATGTGATATATGTAGAGGATGTCAAATGGAGGATTTTGGTTGTTCTATTCCAAATGGAAGAGTCCTTTATTACTATATGATATAAGGTAGAGGAATCAATATGCTATCTTTAGAATATTCTATATTTTACTTCATACTTCCTCTATGTTTAGGTTCAAATAAATTATTAAATACCGATTAATTTTTATATAACTAATGTCCTAATTTATGATTAGATAATAATACAATGTTATTAACAATAGAATTTTTTTTGATTGTTTTGGGATCAAAATATTCAATTACCTTATACATACATACATACATACATACATACATATATTAGATTGAAATATGCCTATCCTATACTGTATTATGACTATGTTACCATAGTATTTCAATTGGCCATATAACATATTACAATAACATTATGAAAATTATGTATATATCACCTAACAATATATAAACCTTGGTATCCATATTTAAATTGGATACACTATGATAGTGTAAATAAAAATAAATCATGAGTGCACATTCCTTTTTGTATGGGACCACACTCAAGATCAAGGGGATATTTGTGAGGCCTAATGATATAATTTTATGGGTATATTAAACATACACATAGGTGTTTTAAGATCTTAATCCTATATTATAATACCAAGGCTTGATTGTGAAGATGTAATGATGCATGTGTGAACATGATGCAAAATTTCAAAATCCTATGCTATGTGATTCTTTACTTTGAATACTTGCACAAAATTAATAAAATTTATTTTTCTTTTGAGAAAGGGTCTAAGGATACATGCAACCAAATAGATCTACCCTAGGATTTAAAAACATGCACATTTATTTCATTACCTAAATGTAGGAAGAAAAAAATATTTGTCCCCTTTTTATTTATAAAATAAACTAACTTCCTATCCCCTTGCATAAACTTTGTTACAAAACCTAATAAGAAGGTTACAAAATTATAAATCTAATGCAAGTACACTATGATAGTAATAAATAATAATTTGATCTTATACCTAATGCAATGAATTACACCTATTGTTACTACTTTAGTAATTTTGTAATTAAAAATACAAATTTGATCCATTTTTAAAAACCCTTCATAAAAATTATTTCAATGGTTACAAAAAATACAAATAACCTAAAATTGATAATTAAGGCTGGAACTAAGTAGAATAAAAAAATTTAGTACCTAATTTGGAACCAAGACATAGGTGCCATAGGGTGACAGAAGTGCCACAAGATGATAGAAGTGCCACAAGGTGATAGAAGCATTATAGGGTGATGGAAGTGTCATGGGATGGTGAAAGTACCATGTGGTGTAGATAGAACTATATGATGTCATCATAGTTGTATGACACTTTTATCCATAACTACAAAAAATAAAAAAACAAAATATAGAAACAAAAAATAAAGGATCAATGCATAGGGGTTTTTCTAATTTCAACAAGGAATGACTGGTTTCTTGGCTTGAAGGATCAAATGACTATTTTATTTTTACAGTGATAAAAATAGGCATAATATAAGTGATCCAAAAATCAGTAATAAAACATAACATAGTTGTTTCCTCAAAGCTACTTTTGGCGGGTCTGAGGAATTATGGCTTCTTGAGTAGTTTTGCACAACATTCTTTTGGGCTTGTGGGGTTTCCCATGTGCTTTCTATTGTGACACTGCTCTTTGGGTCTGAAGTGGTAGTTCCTACGGGTCTCAATTTTTTTTGTGGCCTCTAGGGGCCTCTGGTTTTATAGCTACTGATTCCTTAAGGGAATTCCTTTTCTTTGTACCTAAAGCTATTGTTGAAGGTTGTATGGGATGTATGGCTACTATTTTCTGGTTTGATCTCTAACATCTGCAGTCATGCCTTTTCGTGCTTCCTTCTTAGTGAATTCCTATGGCACTCTCCCATCCTTTCCTTTAGAAGTGCTATTCTACTACTGATGCTTCCTTTGTTGAGTATATGTCCTTGAAGGCTTCCTTTTCACATAAGGACCCTATGGCATGGGGTGTTCCTTTTGCTTTTGCACCACTTTAGTACCATCTTTAGGATATTATTCCATTTTGTTTTATTTTGAGATCCCCTACATGGGATGTTGGTTTTCTATAGAGCTTTGTTTCCCAAGGGTGGTTTTTGGTTTTCCTGCCCTTGGGATGTTTCAAATTTTAAATCCTTGGCTTTGTTTTCTTTTCCTGCCCATGGGAAAGTTTCAAAATAATTTTTGTGGTTAGGACAATTTGGCGCTTTCTCCCGGTATTTTTCAATGCCTTGTGTTTCAAATTTGGGTTTTTGATGGGATTTCCCTTCCTGCCCATTTTTCCTTTGGCTCAAAGGAATACGTCTTCCTTTGGCACAAAGGATTGCGTGTTCCTTATTTTATTCCTTTGGGCTGACCTTGCTTGACTTTTTGTCCATCCTTGGACAAATTCATTTTGTTTCATTTTGATGTTTCATGTTGTATTATGATCCTTTGTAATCATGTTTTGGGATCCTTGACAAAAACCCACTTTTAATCTAAAAAAAATAAATCACTAATAAAAGAAAAATGAATGCAAAATATGTAAACTAAATGAACAAAAGTTGAATATGCTCAAAAAGGTAGTAGACACCACCCAGATTTGCGGATTGCATATTCTATGATAAAAGGAATTGTTGAAGGATTCCATATTAATTCGATTCAATATGAATTGGATGTATGATAAACATCACAATTCTAATTATACACTTAGTTTTTTGTCAGGAATGGATCCAAGGTGTAAGAAACCATGATATTTCAAGGAAATTGTAATAATATATCAATGGAAATAAGAAATTCTTGTTGAGATTATGGTAGGGTGCAAGTACCTACATAAACATTGATCCTTTCATGGATTCCCCAAGGGTGGTTTTATAGATCACCAAAACCCCTTGGATAATCCATGCAAAAGTTAGAGATGGTATATTTAGGTGAGTTTGTAAGAGTTATAGGATTATTGGAGAGTTTGCATGGATATAATTGGTGTGATTGAAATTTTACATGGATTTAAGTGGTTTGATTAGAATTTTACATGGAATTAAGTGGTTTTATTGCATATATTTCGATCTTAATGTGCATAGATCTTATTTACAATATGATATTCATAGGTAGTTAAACCACTAGAATTAGTTTTGGCAACAAAAATACGAAAGCAACAATGTAGTATAGAAGCACTAAGATATTTTTTTCATGGTGCTATCATCCATGCCATTTGGGAGGTAGGAAAAATCAAATATGGTGATTGAAAAAAGCACTACATGATGACAAGTGTGTCATATAAAAGCACCATATAGAAGTGTCATAGCACTTTTGTAGAATTATGACACTTTTCTTTTTAGGAATTTTAGGGTACTAGTCCTTAGATAAGTATAGGCATTTTCATACTCATTAGAAAGATTTTTTTGAGACCATTCTAATGGTACTCATTTTATAAATTTTGGGAATCTTTGGAGAATTTTTTTAAAGACCAAAGGCCATGCTACTATTTACCTTGAATTTGGATATGATAAAATCGAATTGGTTTCATATGTTCATAAAATTGGTTGGAAATGCTAATAAATATTATAATGGTTAGGTAGAATGCAAGATTGGGTGTCTACATGTTGCCTATTTTTGATGCCTTTATTATGAAATAAATGCATCAAAACCATTATAGATGACCCAATTTTACAATAGAGAAAAGGTTCTTGTTTTCCTATGGTCAAACTATCGTATGAAGATTAATATTTAGTTTAATCATGTATTATTAAGACCCATCAAGTTTTAGAGAAAAAAACACATTGAACTAAGGAAGCTTGATTGAAACTTAACCCACAATAACTTGATGACCAAGATTTTGTAGTAGAGCATGTAAAGATAGATAGAGAGATAGAGAGAGGTGGGGATGTTTTAAATTATAAAAATGTTAAAAAGTGGAGAAAATATAAAAGGTAAAAATATGAGAAAATGGTAAATAGTGGGTATAAAAGGGAGGGGAGGGGTGAAATGGGATCATCTTCACTACATAAAAGGAGAGGGAAAGAGTGTTTTGAGAGGAAGTTTTGAGTGGCATTGGTGACAATGGTGCAACAAGGGTGGATGAGATATTGCATCGATGTGATTCAAGCACCACAACTAGAAGGTAATGTAGTGGCCCTGGTAAGTCAACGAAACTTTTCTACTTATATTTTTTAAGTGGCCCTAATAAGTGATCAAAAGTTTTCTACTTTTCAATTTTTGTTTAGTTAGTTTGTCATGGCATTTTTTGTATGGGGGAGGAAAATATTTTTTAGACTTTTCATGCCTTAGGTAGTTTTTTTTTAATTTTATGTTTGAATGAGAATTATCATTTTTATACAGTATTTTTCCATTTTTACAATGCTTGTGCAATACTGACACATGATGATAGATGTCCATAGGTCACATTCACCTCCTTACGGTGCTATTACAATTGTATTGTGCTTTTATGAGTATATTTCATGTTCGTACAATAGGTTCATATTGTATTTTTTGCATCTATATGACATGATTTTATAGTGTGTTCATACTATGATACTCCACTAATACGATGCTACTATATCATATGATACATTCATGGGGTACGCATCTTTTAATTTTTGGCTAAAACTAGCATTTTGCCATTTTTAGTTGATATATGCCTATAAGGCAGTCCTAAAGTGCTGGTAGAGGTAATAACATGCACTAGGGATTATCTAGGGTTTCTTAGATGAGACTGACTATGATCTGTTGTCAATACTAGGGTTGTACCATATAGCTTGAATACTAAAGATAGAGTTTAATTAAGCTCAAATGATGATGTTAGCAGAGTAATGGTAGTCAAAGATGAGTATATTTCATCTTTTAATAGGGTAGATGATAGTTACTTTGTGGAGGATATTGTAAATACCAATAAGTCATGTGGTAGTCTATATTGGATAGGATTGAAGGTATTTTCTATATATATTGACAAGGTGAGAGGAATTTTCAATGGTATAATCTAGTTTTGACATCAATGTCATATTCAAAGTAGGTCATTTGGATCGATAAAACATGCTTCTATGTGTATTAGTACTAGGAGTCCTAGTGGGATATATGAGGAGGGTGATTCATTAGGAATGGGGGAGTATAGTAGCATACATGATGCATTCTTAAGTTGTATTTACACGAGGGCAAGTGATACTAGGGTAGCTATACCATATGATTCATTGGGTGATGTATAGATGATACCACTATTTGGTACACTACACACTATTATAGATTTGTGTATGGAAAGCACATGAAAATCATGTGACCACTAGGTATCCTAGGGACAATAGATGATTGATAGATGTCTAGCTATAAAATCTACACTTAATTATCAATCCAGGGTGAACAATTTAAAGAACACTATTCTAATATAGACTATACCACAATGATTAATCTCAGACTTAATTATGTTTTTCTTAGTTTCAAGTTTGCAAAAAATAATAAAAGTTACAAGAAAATAAATTGTGTTGAATTAAAATAAAATGCAATTTTATGATTTATGCTAATTAAATGTTGTGTATATTTATTGGTATGGATCCACGTGCAACCTATTAATTTAACTATCTATTTTTACCTTATAGTCTAAAATGATGCAATTTAATTTAGTTGATAATTTAAAATTAATTATATGTATTAACAAATCCTAATCTATTTCAAGAGCGAGATAATAGGGAATGGTTGTAGGAGTGGGCACTACCTCTAGTAGACAGTTTAAATATTTCTCCCCTAATCTATTTTACTTCAATAACTAATGCGCATTAAAAATACTACCATTATTTTAATTCATGGATGCAATAAAATACAGTAAATATTACATAAGTGAATAAATCATAATGAAATCAATAACACAGTTACCAAATTCATGATGAAAAGTGTTGTTGCTTTATTGATGAAAATTCAAATGTACAGGATGTCAAACATCAAGCCTTCAAAATAGCAAAAATTATATACAAAGCATTTGAACCTTAGACATTAGACCTTTTCAAAGGTCTCTTCCTTGTATTTTATAATATCGCTTGAATATTTTCAATGAAATTCTTCTACGTATTTTTCCATGTTTCTTATCATCTTGATGATTCGAATACTAACCTTATAACAATAAAAATCTAAACTAATACTATTTCATAACCTCTTTGTATTTTGTCACAATCATGATGGTCCAAGTGGTAAAATTACAAACTAACATAACAAAAGTTCTTAATTTGAATAATCTAATGATGCAACAATACAACTATTTGTCCTTCATTTCAGCAAGAGATAAAATAAGCTTGCGTCTAAATATAAATATATTAACAACCTAATAATCTTACAACTTTATAACAATAACTTTATATAACAACTTAACAACTATAGAATATCATTTAAAATTCCAACTTATAAGTCAACTGTACTGATTGTATTTGCTACATAATGATGTTATGTTGTCACTGGATGTGGCATAACAATGCATTAGATAATTTGACTTGGTCAATATTCTTTTTGTAATACCTTTCAGTAGGCACATTCTGTAGCAGTATTTCATAGCTATATTTAGTAGTGCCTTTCTATAACATTCGTCCATGAGTCTACTTAGCTCATCATTCTTGCAGTTGGTTTGTCCATGCTTGTCATCTGGTCTATGCCTTACTGCATCATTTCTTACAAAGCTCCTACAATGTTATCCTATTGAAAACACATAGAAACTTGCACACTTTTGCGTAAAACACAAGCACAAATTATTTTCATTGTTATAAATCAAATTAATTTATAGATAATAAGGATAAGGCTAATTAATCATTAAAATACATTTGTTTTCATAAATTTATAGAAAAAAAATAGATTAAAGTTGCACAAAATACATACGGTTTTGACACTAATAATTCCCCCAAACTGAAGGATATGCATGTCCTCATGCATACAAATTAATATTATAGTATGCCCAATGAAATTTGATAGCAAATTTTTAGTAATATTTTTTTTGGTAAGTTAAAAATTTTATTGATAAAAAAGGGGGCATTTGAAAGGCACTACAATAGTGAATCAGAATGAAAAACACTAGAGGAACACAAAAAGAGGAAAACAACTTGTAACAATAAAAAGGAATACATCCTTTGACAGAAAGGAACAAAAAGATACAAGCCTACAACCAGCTAAACCAAACTAGAACAAAACCTCCAAACCGAAGGAACAAGAGAAAAGAAGGAAAGAGATAGCAGTAGGTGGGTCCACCTCCACACTTAGAGGGGAGCATCAGTTTGCATAGGTGATGTGACAACGGCCTCCAGCATGGTATCCTTCACTTCATCCTTTAGAGTTTCCTTTGGGTTTTCTTTTAGAACATCAATGTAGGATTCCTTTGCAATATCAACCATGTCCTCTTCTTTAGCATCACCCTTGGCATCATAAGGTACCTCAGCAATGGAAATAGTAGGAACATCCTCAAACGTATCACAAAATAATAGGATACTGAGAGCTTGGCGTTGTTCCTTAAGCTTCAAAATTGCTTTTCCAATAGCCATGTGAGTTGTTTCTAGATGATCAATTGTAGTAGAGGTTGCATGGACAACAAGTTTATGGAGGTACTTTTCAACCAGATCAGGTGAATTGGAATGATCCTTTATAGGTTTTATAGACATGGAAGGAGGGGTTTCAGTAATTTCTTTAAGCTTTAGTCTCTGGGAACATCGAACAGGCGTATTTTCAACCTTAACCTTTTTTCTAATGTTGAAATCAGAATGAGGTTTGTCATTCTTATCCTTCCTCTTAGGTTTGGAAGTTTTAGGACTAGGGGTTGAGGAAGAATTTTCTTCATCAGAATCTGGGGCAGGGATGTTTCCTTTGGGGAACTTCAGGAGGAGGAATCTATACAGGACTTTAAAAAGCCCTTGATGATAGGGCAAACTCTCTTCCTTTTTAGACCGAGTGGAAATTATGGTGTAATCTATGGACCAATAGAGGGTAGTGGGAATGTTCATCATTTTGGCTTCACAAAAATGATTTACGTAATCTAAATGAAAGCAACAGAGCTAGAAATCAGGATTATCAGTGGTAAGGTATTGCATGATTGGTTTGAGAATTTATTTCCAGGGAGTATAGATATGATGATGATACAAAACTTTCTTGAACATCTTATGAATCGTCGAGCTCTTTTCAAAATGCGTCAGCTCTTCTCAATTTTTTTAGTAATATTAACAATTTTGCAGACATAGTAAATAAGACATTGCAATGTTAAGTAAATATTTTTTTAGGTATAAGTAAAACACTGCATACTTTTTTAGAAATCATTTGATAATTCTTATCATATAAGGGACTGTAAATTTATTCAAATAAAATATTAAAATTGTATACATTAAATATTTACATTTTTTCACAAAAATAAATCTACAAAAATTAAAATACTGCAAAGTAAAAATAACAACTATTTTTAGATATGCAAAAGGAAAATATTGTAGATATAAAGATGAAATAATTAAAAACTTTTGCAAATAATTAAAATCAAATATCATCATGAAAGCCAAATAAATTCTATAAATATAACTATGCAATTTCATCGAAGGTCTATTATGGCTTTTTGAATGTCAATGTTTGACTTAAATTTAAGTCGAGATGAAACCCATGTGGATTTTGGTATCTTTATCGACAAATTTATTTCTCGCTTCACATTTTGTAACTATTATTTGGCCTTATTGGTACCAAGTGGTTGTTCAATATATACTATCTTCACATGCTTGAACTTTGTAGATCCTCCATCCTACGACTCATACAACGCATAATGTTTCTCTATAGGAGGAAGTGGTTCAGCTACTTCAATGAACCTATTGATTACTACATCTATATCACGGGGTATCTCAATGTTTTGAGATAATCTTGTTTGAGGCATACCTATTTTGATGGATGGTTTTGGTATTTGAGGGTGGTTTAGTTGAAGCAATTCAAAAAATATAATTGAGTTGTCTTCTTCAAGTACTTTTGTGAAATCAATAAGTTTGATAAAATTCATCGACTTCTTTGGATTTTTTTTGGACGTGGAGCTTTTATTGGGAGATGTACTGACAATTACCAATTGGGTGAATGGATCAACTAGTTTTACAATCCTATCCATATAAATATGCTTGAGGATGTCAATCTAGAGAGTAAGGGCACATCTCACTAGGGTGACATGCTTGGTAAACTCATTTTTTAGTCTATCCAACTTGATATGCAGTAGGGTTTACTACATTTGGATTTATCCAAGAGTCTCTGTGAAAGTATTTTATGTTGGTGGGTTAATCTTTGGGATGGATGTTTCTCTTGTTTCCTAGTTTTTTGGAACATATCTCTCATGTCTAGTCTTTATTACAAGCTAAGAGGATTTGGCTAGCTTGTAATAAGTAGGGCATTTGCACATAGGGGATTCATCCTCCTCCTGACTCTCAAATTTAGAACTTACCTCAAACACACTATCTCCAGTAGATTCTAACTCACTCGACTCAAAATTAATAGACAAGTTGACCTCTTCTACTATGATATCCCATTGATTTCAAATGCTTTAAGTAAAACTATCAATTTTATCAACCCATGATGGGTGATTAAATGAAACATGGGATTGTCTTTGGAATTCTTAGGTTGGGATGAGTGATTATGGATTTTATAGAGTGGTAGAGAAAATATGGGAGGTTTATTATACAATATTCATGCCTAGGGTATTTTAAGTTTAGTATCATCTTTAGGTGATAACCCCCACAATTGGACAATCTCCCTTCTAACGTAAAAAGTTTCATTAGGATTGTAGCTACCTCCTAATTATTTATATAAAGTAAGTATCTACAATTTTAATGCACCAATAGTTATATTGGGTTACAGTACACCTCTATCCAAATTTTTAAACCATCTAGTTCACCCCCTTATAGGTTGACTTATAGTATCTCGCCAACTTTGAAAAGACTTAGGACTTCGGATGTTAGGCTAGAGATAATTTTAATTTTAGTTTCACCCACATGGGTTATAATGATTGTGGGATCACAATTCATGATGAACTACTTTACCACACATTGGTCATGCCCTTGGAATTTTGTTAGGGCATCCACCAATGGGCTTCCTGAAACAATTCTTAATAGCATCACTAGGGTTCTGGGTATTGATGGATGAGGGTTCACTTCATTTTTGGAATGTAGTTCTAGGCATAGTAATAGATTTAATGGACAATGTAGGGTTTAGCGAGTAGAAAGATAAGGTGGTTTGAAATAAAATATGACCTTTGCTAAAAAAAATTCCATTAAGTTGCTTTAGCCAAGAGATAAAAACTTGAAGACGATTTTGATAAAATAATTACATGCATTGTGTTATAAAACAAAATAACCCCTATATATTTTGACCCTATGGGTTATAAAATAAAATAAATTCCTATCTATTTTTATTTTTTTTTATAAAAAAAAAAAAACAAACAACCACTTTTAAAAAAAACACCAACAACACGGTAAAAACAACCAACCACCCCCCCCCCCCACCCCCCCCCCCCCCCCAAACCCCGCCCCCCCCCCCCCCCCCCCCCCCCCCCCTCCCCTTCCCATGCAAAAAAATGTAATTGAGATTTGAGTAAATTGTCATGTATATATATATATATATATATATTTGCATAACTAAAAGAAAGATTTCCTGTATTTTGCTATAGAAATGATTAAAAGGAAAAATTATTTTTTTTAAATATACTTTGTAGCTTTCAATTTTATAAATTTTCTCTATAAAAAAATATTCCTTATTTCAAAATGGTTTCACCACCTTAATTACTTGTCTTCGTCTATTTTTTCCATCATCTACTTCATTTATTTCTTTCTTGATTTTATCTGCAATTCCCTTCATTCTTCATCCATCACATAGTAATTTTTTTTATCATGCAATGGTTTCATATTTTAGGTAGTGGTTTCATATTTCAACTACACAGAGAAGTTTTTGTCGAGTTGCAAAGCTCATGCTACAGAAATATAGTTAGGGTTAATTTTATTTTAGGTTTCTCATGCAACAAAAAATGGATAAATCTTAGCCCTTCATTCCTCCTTGATCAATGGTTCACAATTTTGATCTACGATGCTCCTTATCATTATTTTTCTCAGCAAAGTATCACTAATTGCCATTTCCTCATGCACGATGTTTGGTTGCTAGCTTGTAGGGGAATTTTTGACACGTCATGCAATTTAATCAGAATAGATCTTGGCCATTTATTTTCCCCCAATCGATGGTTTGGAATCACTATATGTGGTGTATTCTCTAATTGTTCCATATGTCCAAGTATAAATTATTGACACTTGGGCCATGAGGTGGTTGACTTGTCTACATTTTTTTCTTTTAGCATAACGCTTTCCCACCACCTTGCATGGGAATAAAATAATAAAATTAATAAGTCCAATGCTTGTGTTTCATTTTTTACTATGAGATAAAATTGTATTTAATTAATAGAAACTATACCCCTAACTTGGCTTCCCTTTGGATTCATACATGTGTAACCTCTTCATCCAGTATCTATTGCCAAGCCTAACTTGTGTATCTTATTTGTTCATCATCGGCTTCCTCATAATATTTTCACCATATTTTAAATTTAAATTTTATAATCACCATATAATGTCTTGTTTGCAATCTACCTCTTGGTCATGAATTTCCATGTAATCCATTCGTGCCCATGCTTTTTTAGGTTTTCACGTAATCCTCCCCATAGATTGGTGGCATTTATTCCATGCTTTACCTTTCTCCCTAGGGTGATTAATTATAACGTGTTCACATAATTTTCTTTGACCAATCTTAAGTGTGCATGACATCACTTCATGCTCCGAGTTGTAATTTCCAAATCGTCTCCATGCAAAATCAAGTCTTGATCGTCCAATTTTGCTATGCACCATTTTCAATTTTGAGTCTATATTTCAGTTTTCATGAAGTGATTCATAGGTTCGAATTTAAACATCCGTATCATGGTGTTCACGATAAAAAATTTAAGTACCCATGCAAATTTACCTTTTCATGCCAAAGTCGTAAAAATAAATAATTACTGATAATTACCTTGTATGATTCTACTTTAACATTTGTTGTCTATCTTGCAAAAATATAAGGTCATTAATACTTGGAATTTTTTTATGAAATACGTATTTTCAAAAATATGCTATAGAAAGTGTCTATATAAAATATTTACAAAAATAAATCTACTGAAAATATCTACATAAACTGTCTACGAAAACTATCTACAAAAAATGTCTACAAAAAATGTCTACAAAAACTGTCTACAAAAACTGTCTACAGAAAATGTCTACAAAAATTATCTTCGAAATATACCTATGGAAACTTAATTATAGAGTTGAAATAATAATTTACCTGATTCCTCATTTTTTCTTTTTCTTCCCCCCAAACTTTATCTTGAATTTTGAATAAATTTTTTACTTGCCTCCCCCAAACTGTATTTTTGGCTATATAGCCAAAATAGGATAGAGAGGGTTTTATTCTATAAAAGTTTTATTATGGCAATTCTTATATATATAATAATTTTAATATTGTTTTATTTACTTAATTAAGGATATGGGGGATTTACTTATGTATTATATATGCATATCAAACCATCAAATAGAATTGTAGAATAAAAAACCTTCTTAGAACAACATTGCTTATTACAAATAGCAAAGTTATTATAAAAAATATTTCTACCTCCTTAGCTTCTAAATAGAAGATCCCATGGTCTTATTAAAAAATCCTTCCAAATCCCTAGAGATGTTATTTTCTTGTTTTACTTCTTTTAGTTTCATTAAGGAGTTCCATGTGAGAGAAAAATAACAAATTGAAACCTAATGCCAATCATCAATATTTGCAAAATAGATCTTCATCAAAGGTCTAGGCACATCCAAAACTTGTTTTGGAAGATATAAATAGTATATTAATTCTAGTATCATCTTGATGGTATTTTTCAATAGAAATGTGCATCTATTTGCTATTATTATAGGGGTGCAAATATTTGGATAATTGGATTCCCAACCACTCTATTAAAGTCCTGATATAAATTGTAACCCTATCCTCACTGCTTTATCCTTACAAGTGAATATTAAGGCTTTGGTATTTCAAGACACATTTTGTAGGATGAAATGGACTATGATATATGTTTGGTAGTGTGATGGTGGTATGGAATGGAAGCTTTCTTATGAATTTTTTTTGCCTTAGGTATAAATTATCTAGAGTTGTTTTACAAAGACTCAAACATCCTAGTGATCTTAAACAAACTCATCTATTCATCTCACAAATCGATACCATGCTAAAATTGTCCTAGTGGTTTCAATAATCTTAAGGACCAATTGTGTGTGCAATGAATGTTCATTTCTTATTATGAGTAAGTATTGATTAATCCATTGGTAACTTATGCCAACAAGCTAGCTCATCCGTGAGCATCCATAGATCTATACAAAAGAAGATTTCTAATGTGACAAACTTGGCACCATGTGTAAGGATATCTTATTGCTAGACGAGTTTAATTCAATCCATTACTGTAATGAGGATCACCCCATGGTTTTCAAAATACTAATAAATCTAGGTATTCAAGCTCCTTTCCCTTATTTTATTGGATTTTATTTGGGATACTTGCTCATTTTGAAGAAGAGCAAGGGAATTTTTATTGCTTTTTGGGGTACTTTCTTATTTTGAGGAAGAGCAAGAAAAATTTTATTGCTTTTGGGATACTTGCTCATTTTGAGGAAGAGCAAGGGAAATTGTTTTAAGGGATGAAGGGGGAGCTTGTCCTTTTTCCAATTCCTTAGCTTTCTAGACCATGTTCATAATTGGATGAGTAGGGGAAACCATTCACTTTAGGGCAATAGTAACTCACGAGTTATTCTTTCCCAAACATCACAAAATTTTTATTTGTTATAACGTGTGTAGTCCAAGATGAAATTTGATGGACCAGGAACAACCCATGAAACTTAAGGATTGTTTGATTTTCAATTGAGATTGCTTAAAACACTAGGGGTGGTTGAGTGATTGAAAACACCTACCTTTTATTTAGCAAACAAAGTGTTATGCAAGATGTGATAGTAGTTCCCTACAAGTTTTTAAATTGATTTGACCAAAAAATATGTCTTCTTTGGAGCTTTTTGAAATAATATTGAGAGTGAAGATTGATGAAAAATAAGATGAAAACCTTGTAGATATGGAAACTCCATCATGAAACAAATGAGGTATATTTAAAGAGTGAATTTTCATGATAATCTTCTTTAATTTTCCAAGTGGTATATTAGCAATATATATATATATATATATATATATATATATATATATATATATATATTCAAAATGAAAGAGAGGATGTTATTCAATAATAGTTGATTGCAATTCAGAAATGCACTGCAAATAAACCTATTGCTTAAGTTGGTGTGTGAATTATTCTTTAGATAATGGCTTCTTGTAGAGTTTAAGCCTATGCTCATTTACTAGTAATCTTCTTGTTGAATCATTAATATACTTAAATTTAATTGTACCATTTCAAAACATTTCCTCAATATTATAGGATCCTAGCCATATTGTCCTTAACTTGCCTTGAAAATATTGGTAGCGGTAGTCAAATAACAAGGCCCAATCTCCAAGATGAAATATCGTGGTACAATGAGTTTATCATACCATTTTTCCTTTTTTGTTGAGTTAATTCAGTCTTGAGTAATGCCTCTAGTCC